>CAJNIZ010044803.1:11676-48040 GCA_905231905.1 Symbiodinium pilosum
AAAAAAAAAAAACATGGCCACTTTGGTCGCATGACTTTTATTCAACTCGCATACAGGCCCACTTTACATGTCATGTTCCATTCGATTTTCCAGTATCTCAACTCTAAACTAACACTAAAATGCATTCAGGGCTTAGGGTTTAGGGTTACTGCTTGTGAGCTACCACATTCCTATGCTTGGCAGGCACCAGCTTATGCTGATCCTCTTCCTCGGGCCTGCGAAAGGTCAGCGCCCCGCAAAAGCGTCTAGTGTAGAGGCCTAAATACTATCGGCCTGACAAACAAACCCCAAGCTCTATCGTGATTTTGTAGGCCCCGACACCAGGCAGAATGGTCTTGTGGTGTAGTAGGGGCCTAAACAACCAGAAGCGAGTTTTGGGGTATATGCTCCGGGAATGGAAAATCAACAGAAAGGAGAATGGACAACGACGTAGGACAGACAGAGGGTTCGAAAGGTGTCTAGGCTTTAGGGACAGATGTATCCTGGCAGGTTGTTTGTTGAAAAAATGGACAAGAGGACAAGAAACGGAAAACGAGCACATCATAGGGGCTAGAAATCGGGGATGGGGTTGCAGGTTTCCGGGTGTAAATCAGGGTTTCAATTCTTTGATTGAGGGTTCAGGGTTTACAAAGTCGGGGCGTGCTTCATCTCATCCGTGGGATCTCCTTACGCACGTTTCAACTGTGTACCCTAGACTACACGCCCATACCCCTAAAACCCTATACTCCCAAACCCTCAACCCCTAAACCCTGAACCTACTGTTGATACTAAAAATCCTGCATGACCTTAGTATACTACAGTACCACTATTCCCAAGGTTTAGGGTATTTAGGGTCATGCAGGATTTTTAGTATCCACCGTAGGACCCATTCCATGATGACTTCGAGCCGCAATGCCTGAAACTGCTGCGCAAAACCCTGAGCCGGTGACCCGAAACTCTACACCCAAGGTTAAGGGTTTTTGGGGCTAGGGGTTTAGGGGTTAAGGCGTTTAGCGATGTAGGGGTTTGGGTGTTAAGGGGTTTAGGGCTTAAGGGGTTTGGGGCGTAGGGGTCTAGGGCTTACATCAAATAGGCAGCCCTCCAAGGCTCTTGATATTGAATCATCGTTCCGAAAAGAGCAGTTTCTTTACAGAAGGTTTTTTGTATGGGGCTTACGCGGGTAGATGGCGTTTCGAAGAGGAGCCTGCAAGGAAGCTGCCACCCTCATGACCTTTAAGGTTTAGGGCTCCCTTAGCCCTTATAAACCCTAAGCTCTAAGCCCTAAACCCTGGTGTCTTGTGTACTAGAGGCTGCTACAGTAATCTTTACGCCCCCAAATGTTAAATACCCCCGACCCCAGAATAAACGACAGACATGATATTGGGCTATATACTAGTGTGATGGGGTTGGGATGTTTACTCGGTTTACATGGCTTGAACCATTTGCGTGCCGAAAGCCCTAAACCTTAAACCCAAAAAACTGAACCTGCAGCCGTAAACCTTACACCCCACAACCCTACCCCGGAAGCCCTATGCCTCGTACCCTAAACCCCTTATCCTGAAGCCTAAAATTCTGCATCCCTGAAGCTTTATTATCCCTACGTAACCCCTATGTAGCCTCTATAAATCGTATGCCCTATAAATCTTAAACTTCCTCTGCGAGAGGAGTCCTTGAGCTTCAGCCCTATGATGAGGCAGTTCAGGGTTCCGAGGGTTTAGGTTTTAGGCTTTAGGGTTTAGGGATTAGGGTTTAGGGTTTAGGGTTTAGGGTTTAGGGTTTCAGGGTTTCAGGGTCTATCGGTTTAGGGTTTGGGGTTTGGGGTTTAGGGGTTTCCGGAGGCTCTAGGAGGGAGCCTCAATGGGAACCCCTATCTGGTCATATGAGCTAGAGTGTAAACTCCTTACTAAGGGGGGTTATATAGGGTAGTATTATAGGGCTAATTAAGGGGGATACTAGAAGTTTAGACTATAGCTCATATAGGGGACTTATAATGAGGTATTCATAAGGTAATCGGATTAGGTGTTCATCCCGGGGGTCTCTCCTAAGAGCCCATGGGGTCAGGGTTCATGGGGGGGTCTTGGATTCTTGTGCTTTGGGTTTCGGCGCGGCTTCAGGGTTCAGGGCGCGGCATTTAGGGCTGAGGCGGGGGTTTGAGGTTCCATTCCTATTGAAGTACATTGAGTATATGAGTGGACCCCTCAAGTTGCCTGAGTATAAGTACCACTTGGTTATAACAGCAGGTATATTCAGTTTTGTTCATCAGCACATTTTCTGAGTTTGGAGGGGGGGTTGTCTCAAGCTAGAGACCCCTTGGCGTCCAACATCAAACGAAAGAAGTCCACATCCTAAAATATCCTAAGGGTCCAAGGACCCCCCAAATAGGTTTTTACGGCCCAAGTACTACATTTTTTATGGTATTTGGGACCTAAAGCCCTAGTATTAGGGTCCCATATACCCTTAGAAAGTCCCTCTATATCCTTATTTATGCCCCTATAACCCCTTTAAAGGGACCCTGTTATTTGGGTTCTTGGACCTTTAGGGGAAGAAAGAGCAGCTTAAGACATACAACTCCGAGGATCCGAGGTCCGTGTTGTATTGCCGGCACTGCAAATGGTTGTCAATGTATGTGTGTGTGTGTGTTTAGTGTTTAGGGTTTAGGGTTTAGGGTTTAGATAGCACTATCATACAGCAGCGATGTCTTCAGCAGAGCGGTTGCTGCACATCGGGCTAGCAAGTAGCCTATATGCCGGTTAGCCTTTAGGGTGTGGTGTTTAGGGGTCCAAGGGGTTTGATGGTTGTCAACCCCAAGCCGTGAACCCTAAACCCTAGAGAATAATAAACCCTAAACCCTAAACCCTAAACCCTAAAACCTAAAACCCTAAACCCTAAACCCTAAACCCTAGAGTGATTCTAAGGCTACTTGGAGGCTCTGGTCATTTATGACCCAATGATCCCGGTAGCTCGATCCAAAGTATGAGCAGATAAAAGAAGCCTTAAGGATATTTGGGGGTTTCCCAAAATTAGGTGTACCCTTTTGGGGGTCCCTATAATAAGGACTATAGTATTTTGGGGTCTATATTGGGGTCCCCTTATTTTGGGAAACTACCATTTTTGGCCAGAATATTGGGAAGCCGGTGCCAGGAAGAGTTGTCTTCGGCAGATACATGCGAAAGCTCGAGGAAGCACTTCTAAAATGAAAGCCCAAAAGCCTACCCTGAATTCAAACCCCAAGCCTAAACCCTAAACCCTAAACCCCAAACCCCAAATCCTAACCCTGAAGCCTAAGCTCCAGCACCTAACTACACCCACACCCTGCAAGCAGCGAACTTTAAACCCTGAATCCTACATTTGGGTCATATTGGGTTTGTTGGGCTTTTATTGGGGTTATTGGGGTTATATTGGGTTTATTAAGGTTATATTGGGGTCATATTGGGCCATCTGCAACCCGGAGCCGTAAACCCTAAGTCCTAACCTCAACGCAAACCCTAAACCCTAAACCCTGGTTTTCAGGAGGGGCATCCCTTCCGCGTGGCAACCGAGTTCTGCCCTTAGCATCTCGCTTTGGGGGGCGGCTCACGGGGAGCAAGGGTTTGGAGTTGACACTTATTAGGGAGTTGAGGGGTTTAGGGGTTTTAGGGGTTTAGGGGTGTGGGGGTTGAAGGTTTAGAGGTTTTAGGGGTTTAGGGTTTAGGGTTCAGGGTCAAGGTTTTGATTTAGGGTTTAAGGGTTATGGTTTAGGGCGTAGGCTGTGACGTAGTAAGGAAGGGAAAAGAAAATGGACTTTACATTTCTAGTGACGGTTTGAGGTATGGGATTGCGGCTTGTATTCGGGCTTGCTTGGAGGCTTCGTGGGACTTAGACAGGACCTGGGCACAGACAAAAAGGGAATTTCCTGCATGGGAACAATCGAGAATCAAACGGAACATGAAGTAGAAGCTGTTTTTTTCTACAGGTCTACAATGTCCACAGGGGGTTCTCTTGGAGAGGCCTAGTCAGGAATTCAGGAACGGCAAAAACAATGAACGAAAACTGCTTATGTTAAAGTGGATTCAGGGTCTTGCATATAGGTTGGGGGTTAGATCAGGTTTACTCCCTGGCTCAGAAAGACTTTGTCACTCATGCAATCAAGCTGCTACATGATTTAGGATGGAGGTTTGTGCTTTGGGTTTACCTGGAGATTCTGAGAGGGAGGGTGTATAGGGGAACGTGAAATGGAAATGCAAGTGATAATGGGTAATAAACCCTAAAAGCACTAAAAAATCCTAAAACTTATTTAAACCATCTAGATGCATGGCAAGGTTGGGCTTCGATAGTTCCGAACGGTCCCAAATTGGGTTTTTCTTTTGGGCAGCTGAACCCCTCCTGATGCGGCTTCCAAGGCTCGAGTATTTTCGGAGGGTGTAAGTTTGGGGCAAGCTCCCGCGAGCATGGCGTCAGAAGTGGTGCTGCCTCAAATGCGCAGCGTGCACCGAGGAAGGGCCACTTGGCAGGTGTATCACATGAAAACCAGATCCCAATGAGCTGTCTGGCGCGAGAACGAAGCAAGAGAGGCGCAGCAAGAATAATAGGAGTAGGCATTATTAAGAAGTAGCATTAGTAATCATAGTTCTCGCAATAAATAACAGTAATTAGAATGGCACGGCAATTGAGCCAACTCCAAGATTCCCAGGCCCTTTGGGGCTCGCCGATGGTGAAGCCCACCAATTCCTAAACAATAGTTTCTGAACCCTAAACCCAGTAAACCCCGAACCCTCAGCCTCAAACCCCTAGACCCTAAACTCAAATCTCTACACCTACTAGGCTCCGAATAAATGTAATCATGGTAATAACAATAATAATGGCAAGTAAAGTACTGTTACTAGTAACTATCACTCCTAGCAATAATAAGAGTAATCATAGCAATAGGAATACCAGTAATTATAGCAATCGTAGCAATAATGGATTTACAACAATTCACAGGTAACAGTAACAATGATAATGGCAATGCCGATAATGATAACAGTAATCATAACATAATTACAACTGATAGTAACAACAGTTCATAACAATAATAGTTAAACCTTAAGCCCTAAGCCCTGAATCCTTATAAGCCCCAAAATAATACACCCTAAACCCTAAACCCTTATAAGCCCTAAAATGATAAACCCTAAACCTTAAACCCTAAGCCCTAAACCCTTATAAGCCCTAAAATGATAAATCCTAAACCCTAAACCTGAACCTTAAACCCTAAGCCCTAAACCCTTATAAGCCCTAAAATGAAAAATGGCTTGTTGGCAGGCCCGGGATGCTTGCCATCGTCCGCACGGACTCGCTCTGGCGGAGGCCCGCACAAGTTGTTGCGCCCGCGCACGCACGCGCACACCAGGGCTTGAGGGTTCAGGGTTGAGGTATTTTGGGGTTTAGAGTTGGGGGATTTGGGGTCTAGGGTTTAGGGTTGAGGGATTTGGGGTTTTGGGTTTGAGGGCCGTGGCACCCCTCTGGCCTCAATTTGTTTGCAAGGCTTCCTGTCAGGAGTTAAACTAGCCATCAGCAAAAAAAATCAACTCAACTGCCGTAACACGGTTGATCATAACGAATAGATGTCCGTACTTAGCTTAGCAGAGTGCAGTGGTTTAGTGCTGGCATCACCCATGAGACTGGTGCTAGACCTCGAACCCTGAAAATCTAATTACCGACTTTACTCCTTGTACTTCGTAAGGCTAGCATTGCGAACCATGGTCATGAAATCCTACATGATCCTTGCTACAAAGAGTACGCTCAAACCAAAATCCATAGCCCGAACCCCGAAGCTTTCAACTATAGCTTCCTAAACCCTAATCAATCCCTCAACCCTATATACGTCAATGTATCCGCCTTGAAAGGTAGACCCCATATATATATATGTATATATATATATGTACGTTTGTAAACAGAATGAGGTTTGTATTTGCTTGTAAATTCCTTGAAGAGACCGTAAGCTCCGAAAGCCAACCTCCTACTGCTGCTGGTGCTTCATGGGAAGTAACAATTCATTGTGGGTTTAGGGTTGAAGGTTTAGGGTTTGGGGCAACAGAGCTACATATGGGGATTGCCCCTGCTTCTCCTACACCCTCAACCTCCTAAAGCCGTGAATCTTTAGCCCCTGAACCTCAAACCCTGCACCATGACTCTCCAATCTACCCCACAACCTTAACCCCCCCCGACAACCCTAAATCTTAAACATTGACCCCTGCAACCTTAGAACCCTGAACCTTCAAACCCTGAACCCACAGCCCAGCCACACTCCATACCTCTACATAACCCTATACGTGCCCCTTTAAGGGGTCCTATGTAAATCCATGATCCCTGACAACCCGAACCTAAACGCTTAATCCCTAAAACCCCCAACCCTAAACCCCAAACCACTGAGCCTTAAATAGTAGGTTACAATTCGTTCCCTATTCTGTTTTCCATTGGATTCCGCGCTGCAAGCCGCAACCCTAAACCTTGAATCCTAAACCCTCCACCCCAGACGCTAAACCATCCACCCTAAACCCCAGGTCCTAAACAAACCTCAAACCCCCTCGACCCCAAAATCGTAAACCCTAGAACCCTAAACCGTGAAACCCTTAAACCCTTGCTTTTCCATTATCCCTATATATCCCCTACACATACCCTATGATCCCCTCCTAACCCCTATAAAGCCCCTATATAATCCCTATATTACTTCCTAGAACCCTAAACCCCAAACCCTAAACCCTTAAACCCTTAAACCCCAAACCCTTAAACCCATAAACCCCAAACCCTTAAACCCTAAACTCTAAACCCCTAAACCCAAACCCTAAACCCCAACCCCTAAACCCTAAACCCCTAAACCCCAAACCCTAAACCCTAACTTTGTCAGGTTCACCTGCATCCCTGGAGCTATTAGCTACTCCTTGAGCTGTTTCTTGCTCTCGCAGCCTGGTGAAGTGAGAAAAGAATTCTATAGGCCCCCCGAAGGGGTTATGGGGTTTAGGGTTTTGGGTTCAGGCTTAGGTTTTAAGGTTTAGGGCGTTTCTGGATCAGTGTTCATCTCCTAGACTCGTTTGCATTACTTGCTCAGACAAGAGACTGCCTCCTGCTTAAAGGTCTGTGTTCAACGTTGTCGGCTGAGGGCTGCCGGGATCTCGGAGAGCATAAAGCAGTTTCTGCTTTGTGATATTTCGAACATGGCGGTCACGTGTTCAGACGTTGGCTTCCATGTGGTGTACAATGCATCCATAGTTGACCTTAGGCTGCCATACCGTGAGAATGTCGGGCAACATCACGACCACGGGGCCTAATGCTGCAGTGCCGTGTAGGCCGCATTTTGCCGGTTGTGGTTGCAATAACTTGTACACATCGCAGGCGCCTCACTCCTGAGCGGTGTTTTGAGTGTCAGATCAGGCACAGGGTGAAGCCAAGTCAGCATCTGCGCATGTCGCATAGCGTTCTGTTCTTATGCATACTGTGACTGCTGTAGCAGCTGTTCTATGTTAGGTGATGGGCCTCTTTTCATCGGGCTTTGCAGTCCATGTGCCGTGTACTCGACGGTCGCTTGCAGCAGCAGACCGAGGCGACACGGGACCATCCTGCGTCAGGTAGCAGGGCACCTAACTAAGTTAGGTTTGCAAAGCCAGATGCTTGTTCATGTCAGTCAGTGCAGGCTCTCGCTGATATTATTGATGGCGTTGGGTTTATGGCTCAGTGCTCATCTCCTTGAATCGCTTGCAGTGCTTGCTCAGACAAGAGAAATCCTCCTGCTTGGAGATCCGTGTTCAACATTCTCAGCTGAAGGCTGCTGGGGTCTCAGAAAGCATGAATTTAATGTCTGCTGCGTGCTACTTGAAATATAGGGTTTACATGTTCAGACGTTGGCTGGCATGCGTGGTGCAATGCATCCATACTTGACCTTAGGCTACTATGCCATGAGAATGTATGGCAGAAATTTGGCCTGCGCATTCCATTGGTGCTGTTGCGCAGGTTCATGACAGCGGAATCTGCGGCAAGCTGGTCCAGGGCACCCACCTCAGCGCATAATGCAGGCGAGAGAGTCAGACGTGCCTGCTCCTTTCTGCTGGTGGCAT
This sequence comes from Symbiodinium pilosum, assembly GCA_905231905.1. Taxonomy (NCBI): domain Eukaryota; class Dinophyceae; order Suessiales; family Symbiodiniaceae; genus Symbiodinium; species Symbiodinium pilosum. The sequence continues at coordinate 19,722 of CAJNIZ010044803.1, forward strand.
GTTGATTTGGTGCAACTGCTTGCACTCACACCCACGTTCTTCATGTTTCGTGTCTGCGCTTCGATGTGTGTCTTGCTGCAGCTTTCGGCCTGTGTGTTGTACACGTTACCCTTCGCGCCTCGTGCTTGCCCTCAGGCCGGGTGCTGGGGTATTTGTTTTTTTTGCTGCTGCTATCAGATGCGGGTTCGGGCGCCAGGTGACTCTTTGCCACTTTGCGACATGGCTCACGCTGGCACTGTCGGAGCCTTACAAGCTTTGTGAGCACTCTAAGTGCGGCTTGTAGTCATCGTGAAAGCGCTTTTTGCAGGATTGCGGCCCGTTTGTCTTCCGCTGCTGCGCCCATTCCAGCCCGAACGAGCTTGCTTGCACAGGTGGGAGTGCTGCCTCTGTGTTCTTTTTATTTGCTCTCTGCGACAATCTAGGGGCCTCGAGCGCTTTTGCAGGTTGCAGCGACATCGTCGCTTGCTGCCACTGCTCGGGCACCTGTGCTGTTGCTCGGCAGTTCGGCACGTCTCGCACTGCCGGTATCTGGAGGCGTCGATGCCAAGCTTCAAACTTGCTACGGTGTCATGCCTTCTGCGCCCTTGCTGTTCAGAGGCATCTCCGCTGTGTTCTACCCCTCTGTCGATCACCTTGGTGCTTGGTCTTGCGGAGATGGAGGGGCACTTGTTTGCGCGTGTTCGTGTTTTGCCTTCTGCGACGGTTGCCTGTTGCGTTGGGTTACATCCACGTGCTGCGCGGCTGCAGTACTGCCTTCGACTGCTCCACATCGGCGCAGGTCAACTCGTGCAATTGCAGTTTTGGCAGTCCCCGCAGTTCATGTTTGCTCGAATTGATTTTCTGTGAGTTGTTGCCATGTAGGTGGAGAGAGTTCTTCCTGACGCTCACTGCCACGGCGGGGATTGGCAGACGGGTCTGCCAGCAGCAGCCCGTGCCCGCTTTCGCCGCTACGGGCCCATCTTGCAGGAGGTTTGCCAGCCGCGTTCAACGTACGTGTCTTGTCATCCTTTAGTAAGCTTTCTCCGCCTTGCGAGTTGGTGTGCTTCTCTTTTTGTTCTTTGGGGTTTCGAGGTCGTGGGTGCCGCCATGCCTCACTGCTGTCATGTCCTGCCATGCTTTGTCAGACTGCGTACAGGCATGATCTCATGTCCCAGGAGCGCAACTTCCTGCGCGCGGTGTCAAAAAGAGACGTGAAAGGGGATCTTGACTCTTTCGTCCAAGGTCCACGCTGCGCGTGTCTGCAGTCCTTGCTGCTTGGATATTTCAGCCGGCGGTGGTTTGGAGGACTTCTGGCACGCGCTGTCCGATCATGCCAAGGCAGCTCTGGAGATGAGGGTGCATTTGTGGATTGCTGCGCGACTGCATTAGATTTCTTGCTGCGTCGACGGGTCAGCGCCTGGATTGAGTCATTCGCCCATTCGGTTGCATTGGTTTGCTTATTCTGAGGATCTGCGTCTTCGAGTGAGTCTCACCAGACCCGACTGCCACGCGGATCTGGGAGCAGACGCACATCCAGGAGCGCATCCGCTGTTCTGCTTGTGCACTTGTGTCCATCCCAGTGACCTGAAGGAGATGAGGCATCCCGGCCAAGCCGGCTGCCACGTGCTGTGGAGCTCACAAGACAAGACTGCCACGCACATCCAGGAGCAGACGCAATTCCGGAAGCACGCACGCTGTTTTGCTTGTTCATTTGCTTTCATCCCAGTGACCTGAAGGAGAGACAGCCATCCTGGCCAGGCCGGCTACCACGTGCTGTAGAGGAGGCGTCGGAGAGCGCCTCCTGATTTAATCACTCGGTCGGAGGACAAATCCGTGTTCATCTGAGCTGGCCTGTTGTTCTGTGTGAGCTGGCGAGCACGAGCCACCTGACACTGAGGGGTGTTTGATCTGTACGTGTCAGCCAGAATGACTGGAGCGCCGAAGGTGGGTAGGACGCATTCTCCGGCAGTTGGCTTGATGCTCAAAATACTTTTCGATACTCTGTGCGTGTGCCAATGCAGCCCGTCCCTTAACCCAAATCCCTAAACCCTAAACCTTACAACTTTACGGCTAGGTACTTCTCAAGTACCTTCCAGCTTAGCTCTGCGCGGAAGGGATCGTATAGGGTCCGTGTAAAGAGCTTATGTAGTGGAGTTATATGAGCTGTACTCTAAACTCCTCAAAGGGTGGTTATACAGGGGATTTCGGGTGTAGGGTTTAGGATTCAGGGTTTAGGGTTTCAGGTCCAAACTCCTGAAAGGGGGCTATCTAGGGGATTATATAGGGGAGCATTATAGGGGTTATTGAGGGGGATACCAGGAGTTTAGAAGAAGCGGGGGTGTCGGGGGGCAGGGTGGTCAGGCAGGGGCGCGGGTTGCCACGGATGGTGAGGTCTGTAAAGAGGAGTAGAGGGGGGTGTATAGAGGGAATTAGAAGGTTTTATGGCTTGTAAGATTTAGGGTCTAGCAAGATTTGGAGTTTAGGGCCTAAGTTTTGTTTTCCACGTTTTGTGTGGCTTCTGCTTTTCGATGGCTTCGAGAGTTTAGGCTTGCCTTAGTTTATTTTTTCCATTCCATGCTTTTGAGTTTTGCAGGTGACTGTTCAGGTTGTTTGTTTGCGGATAGTTATGGGTCTAGATGCGCAAGGTTGAGGGCTGTCTAGAGATTCCATTGGCAATTCCAGGCGAGAATTAGATCGTTGCCTCTGGAGCTCGAGGTTAAACGAGCAGTACCTAGTAAGGCCTACGCATAGTGCCCAGACGCGGAAGCGATGATTTTAGAGGTCATGCCAAATTTAGGGTGGAGGGTGTAGCAGCGTCTTGCGTTTCTTGGCCTTGAGGGCGGAGTCGGCGGAGTTGTTGGGTTAGGACCGATACTTTTGGCCCTGGGATAGCGTCTTTCTCAATTTAGGAGTCCAAGGGACCCTGAGAATATGGGCCAACCCTGTGATATGGAGGTTGGCAGTTCTCGACAGGAGGGCACTTCTGGGTATCTATAAATCAAGAGCCGTACTACATGGAGGCCCAAGAGAGTGTCCCCAAACCCTCAGCCCCTAAACATATTCTTGACCGCAGCTTGAAGGGATGTGTAACGGTCCTGTCGGATGCCGCGTGGGGTTTATGGTCTGCGCGGTTTATGGTTTAGTTTGTAGCGTGTTGTAGGGTTTAGGGTTTAGGGATGATGGGGATAAGTGGGATCATTATATGAACGCTGAACCCTAAACCCAGACCCTGAGCCCCAAACCCCCTGTACCGCAAACCCTAAACCCAAACCCTTGTTGGATGCAACGCCCTAGCAGCCCTAGCAGCAACTTAATTTGAATCCCCATGTCTAGAATCCAAATTTGCCGGTTTCTTAAGGGGGGCGGGGAATGGACAACTAAATGGAAATTACTTTAGTGTTTAGGGCGTAGGTTTTAGGGTTGAGGGTATAGGGGTTTGGGGCTTAGGGTTTGGGCTTTAGGGTTTAGGGTTTAGGATTATCCATGAAGGGTTTAGGGTTTAGGATGGTTGGTAAAGAGCAGGGGATGGAATACAACGACCATTTTGGAGGAGATTCTTTACCCTAAGGGCCCAAGGACACAAGTAATAAGGTTTTAGGGCCCCAAAACTGTAATCTGAACGGTATTTGGGATCTAAAGCCCTATCGTTTGGGTGCTTGGACCTTTCGGGTTAGGTATTCCTGTACCCACCTTCAACCCTAAAACCCTACACCCTAAATCCTAAACCCTAAATCCTAAGCCCTAAACCCTAAATCCTAAGCCCTAAGCCTTACATCTGAAGCCCTAAGCCCTAAATCCTCAGCCCTAAACCCTACATCCTCAACCCGCTTGAGCCCAAGATCCTCAAAACCTTTCCAACAAACATCTGATCCAATCTCGCGGAACGTGACTCGAAACCCTGTGTGTTTTTGTTGGGGGGGTTTTAGGGTTTAGAGAGCCTCGGGTCTCATCATTTTTTTGGTTTAAGGATATGTTTGCCCCCAGCTGGCCTGGTTTTTAGGGCTTGAAATCGGTTTTACCCCTAAACCCTAAACCCTAAACCGTGACACCAGCCTGGAGCAAGGCAAGGCGAGGCGTCCGTCACCCGCAGCCCGGATATGGGCAGGCACCTGCAGTAGTAAACCCTAGTCCCTAAGGTGTTTAAGGTTCAGGGCTGAGAGTTCTTAGGATCGCCCGATTTTTACAGGCTACAAGGTTTTTTCATAGTGAGTGTTTTAAAGCGTTTATGGAGAGAAAGGTCTGCAGTAAGGCGTACTGTTGAGGAATCCCTTCAAATAGGTTTGTAAATAGGGGTTCCATCAATTCGAGACGTGGGAAGTGGCAAGGATACATGACCCCAGCAATTGAGAATCAAATGGAAAATAATATGGACAATGAAACGGAGACTTGGATTGCATACGAGCTTACAACCTAAAGTCTAAACCCTAAACCCTAAATAGTAGCTTCCATGTTCTTTTCCATTGCCCCTATATATTCCTCATATAACCCCTATAAACTACATACGAGGAGTAGAGAATATGAGGCAGCAGCTTCTACATGATTTGTCATAGTCCTTCATAAGGCTCATTCCTATGGTCGCCTGACGTGTATCCTCGTGTCCTATAGGGTATCCCCATCTTGTGAGACACCCAAAGGGTGTAAGGGTCTAGGGTTTAGGGCCAAAACCTAAATTCTTAAACCCTCAAATGGGTCCTTGCGTGACTGATTATCAAATTTGTGTGGTTTTTTGTTTTGTACGGGTTTACGGTGTAGTAAGGCACCCAGCATGTTGGAGGTACCCGGCGCGATTGCCCAACCCCAAGAGCCTCAACCGCCAAACCCTATACACCACGTAAGCCCCAAACCTGAAAGCGCTAAGCCCCAAAATCCTAAACGTTCAGAGCCCCACAAACCATAAACCCTAGACAACACAACTTTCTGTGCCCTTTTTTTGATTCCCGGATTGAAGGCCTGAGGAGTTTTCCGCTGCTAGCTTCCGCAACAAAGCCTTTGCGGTTTAGGGTTTAGGGCTCTACACAGCGCTTGCAAAAGGCTTTATTCTGGCAATGTGAGCCTCATGTGAGGTTATCCACTTGGCTTCCGAAACCCCAAACCTGAACCCACAATTTCTCAACCCTAAGCCCTAGTTCCCTAAACCCCAAATCCCGAATCCCAAAAACCTAAACCCTCTAAACCCGAAAAGCCTCTCAACCCCCAAACTCAAAATCCCTAAATCCTCAGTCCTAAACCCCCTAAATTCCCTAAACCCCAAACCCTAGACCCTAAACCCTAAAACCCCTAAACCCTGAATCCCAAATCCATGCCTTGAAGGACGCCGATAGCAGAGCAGCTGGATCTTTGGCTCCTTCGACGGATCGAGGCTTGCTTGGATTGAGGTTTCTCAAAGCCGGGGGGGATTTAGGGTTTTGGGGGTTTAGGGGATTTGGGGTTCAGGGGTTGTACAAGGCCCTCTAGAAGGGGCCCAGGGACGGACTAAAGAATGGAGGTCTCTTCCTTTGGATCCTTGCAATACCTTAAGCCTGCATGTAGGTGCCATTGTTGTGTTTAGTTTAGGGTTCACCCTAAACCCTAAGACCTAAACCCTAAATCCTAGACTCGATAGGGCGCAATGCCATCTATTATTGAGTGCAGACATAGAGCCCCAGAGCCAAGGATTAACATACTCTCCATCCCCACCCCCCCCAACGTTAAATCTCCAAAGTTGTATACTATTCTATATTGGGAATATTTAGCATCCAGGAGGTGGGGGCTTCTTAGGTTTTGGGGGGGGAGGTGATTGTTTTTCAAGCCCTCCTTTGGGAAACCCCTGCCGCGTCGAGGTGCAATGTCACAACATCATTCCTCGTGATGTCCTAGGTTTAGGGCTTAGGCTATAGTGTTTAGGGTTTAGGCATGTTACAAACCCTAAACCCTAAACCCTAAACCGCGTGTTGTCTATAATGGCAATTATCAGAAGAAAGTACTGGAAGAGTACCGACCTGAGAGATGGCCAAGATCGGGGAACCAGGGGCCCATTAAGACTTGACATAGGGATTAGGGTTTAGGGTGTAGAGTTTAGGGATTAGGGATTAGGGTTTAGGGTTTAGGGATTAGGGTTTAGGGTTTCGTAGTTTAGTACAGTCCCTACCATACCCTCAAAGGAACCCATGTCCATCATTATATGGGAAATATTTACTGTGATTGACCGAGGTTCTTGCAGAATCTTTTAATCCATCCCATCAACTATACTTCCAAACCGCCTAAACCCTAAACCCCCTTTACCACCCGATAAACCCCCTAAGCCCCCTTTACACCTGTACCCCCTAAAGCCTAAACCCCCCTAAACCCCCTAGACCGTAACCCTAAGCCCCCCACTAAGCCCTTAACCTTAAGCCCTACCATTATCCCTCTGGATAGAGTTGTGCGCTTGATCTATCAGGCTGATTTGACCGGATAGAATCTGAAAGTTATTTCACCATGCTTGGGAAGGATGTAAAGCCAACAACCCCCCTCGGCATTCACCCGTCTTGAGCACCTAAGCTCTTTCTATCACGGGTGTTGTGCTATTTAAGGTTTCCCGCACAACGTTTCAGGCCCCTTTTGGGGTTCCTTTTAGGAGAGACACGGTTGTCTTGGATTGCAACACCTATCTGCAACAGCTCCTTGTTGCACAGAAAGAGTGGATTCTGCTGAAGCTTTCGGGCCTACCTGAGACGGGCCATTCACATGCAGGATTGGGATGGTCTGCAAGAAGCAGGGGGCAAGGGCTTTGCGCCGGGCGTTATAATTGGGGTTTAGCGTTGAGGGATACGTGCGGGGATTTTCGTGCAAGCCAGCGGCAATGAAGATTGCACGGCAGAACGCCTTGTGATAAGAGACAGGGTGAATATGCACCGAAGACAGAACCGTACTACTTACTCCTCGATTGCCCTTCAGCGAATCGCAAGATAATCCTGATTGTGGTCCTCATTGGTTGCCCCGAGAAGCTCGCATAATTACCATGGAGACTCGGAACTCTGCAGGTTATCCAAGTACATCCACGTCTCATCTGCGGGCATGTGATGTTGACATCATAGTAGGCAGTACAAAGGTGTAAACCTGCATATCAAGGCATATGTGCGTCTATACCAGTTCACCACCAAGACTTGTGTCTTCGCTTTGGCTTACCCCGAAACACATCCCAAATCTTTAATCCGTCATCCCTGCAATCTATAACCCAGGAGAGTTTAGGGCCTAGACCTCCTTGACGGGTTTACCCTTGCAGGACGTGGCTGCATCGAAACAAGATGAGAGGCCCGTGCCACGCTGGTTTGCTATGCACAGCAGAAACGACGCTTTGTTTGGTTCGTTTCGGGATCCAGGTTGGCAAGGAGTCAGGTGAGTTCCTGAAAAGGTTCCTGTCTTGGGCGTTGGGGGAACCCTATACCCTAGTCAAATGAGGAACCTGGGACTGTACTATCTGTAACCATCTAGGCCCCTTCAGTATATCCACCTCATGGCGGCAAGAGGCTCGCGTTTTGAGAAACTCCGGAATTGCAGTCTCCGGCACATCGGGATGAAAAACACATATTTTAGAACCATATAGGGATACATGGGGACATATTATAAGGTTATATAGAGTATATATGGATAATGGAAAAGACCGTGGAAGCTACTATTTCGGGTTTAGGGCTTCGGGTTTGTACTAGTGACTAATGCATAGCCAGTTCTCCTCCAGTAATGTCGCCAAAAGCATGGACCTGTGCCGATTGTTAAACAAATCCTTGTAAAGGGACCCAATCGTCATGCCGTGGCCCCAAACCTCGGGCCCTACGCCCAACATGTATAAAGCGCAACATGTGCAAAAGGAAGGGCAAAAAGGGATCCCAGGGAATAGTCAAGGTTCAGGATTTGGGGTTTAGGATGGGGTTATGTGCTATAGGAATGTGAGTGTATACAGGGTTCCTTAGGAACATTGGCGAGTGTATATATTTTGTGGGGAAACCAATACAGCCCCAGTTTCCGTGATGTACAGATACATTCCACAGAATATAAGGATCCGTAATAGGATTTTCAGGTACATTGCTGCATACCTTTAGAACCTTTGCATTTGGTTATCTATTATTCTATCCCGAGATCTTGTATGCTATGTTCCTATATTCCACGCCAACAACCTATCGGTTTCTAGATTGTAGGGATGATCAGGGTGTAGGGTTTACGGTTTGGGCTCAAGGGCTTTTGGTTTGTAGTCAGTCGTCTCTTCAAATGAGGTTTCTGTTCCAAGGGGGGTATATAGGGATTCGAATGAAGAGATTTAGGGAAAACAGGAGGCCATAAGAGCCTGCTTAACCTATTTGTAGATCTTAAACCCTGACACCCTAAACCCTAATCCCCTAAACCCTCAACCCCGCAATCCATAAACCTTAAATCCTAAACCCTAAGCCCTAAGCCCTAATCCCCTAAACCCTAGTCCCTAATCCCTAAGCCCTGTGCTCTACATGAGCCATTGTCTAAACGCCTAGTCTCCCCCTTAATAAACCCCTATAATACTCCCTTATGTAATCCTCTATATAACCCCCTGTAAGGAGTTTAAACCCTAAACCCTAAATCCTAAACCCTAAACCTGAAATCCTAAGCCCGAAGCCCTAAACCCTAAACCCCTGTGTAAACCCCTTTGAGGAGTTCCATGTTCTTTCCCATTGTCCCTATATAACCCCTATATAACCCCCAATGCTCTGCATGGGGAAGGTGGTCTTATGCTTTAGACCACATGTTACCCTAAAGCCCTGAGCTAGTAGTTTCCATTTTCTTTTCCATTATACCCATATAACCTATATAGCCCCTATAAAACCCTATTAAGCCTAATATAACCATGGGGAAGGTGGTCCTATGCATTAGACCACATGTACCACAAGACAGAGCAGCCTTGGGCTTGGAGTTTGCAGCACCTACCCAGGTTTGGCGTTTTAAGGTTTAGGGGTTTGGGGGTTTAGGGGTTTAGGGTTTAGGGGTTGAGGGCTTTGGGGTTTAGGGTTTAGGGGTTTAGGGTTTTGGGTTTTCGGGTATAGGGGTTTAGGGTTTAGGGGTTTACTGGTTTGGGGGTTTAGGGTTTAGGGGTTTAAGGTTTAGGGGTTTAGGGGTTAGGGGTTTACAGGTTTCGGGTTTTGGGTTGATGGGTTACAGTTTGTTTGTGAGGCTTAGAGTTTATCATCTGGGGTGTGAGGTTGAGGGTTTCGATACAGCCACTACCTCATCATTCAAGCTCCCTTGTATTCAATGGAGACCTCATACTTCTCGTATTCAACGGAAACCTCATACTTCTTATTCAGTGGACATATACGATGGACGCCACACACTTCTCATATTCAATGAAGACCTCCATCCCTCCAGTTTACAGAGATCTTGCCAGAAGCTATTTGTTGAAAGCATTGTTGATTGCAGGTCTGGCTTGGAAAGTGAATCTGGGTTTAGCGTTTACGGTTTAGGCTTTAAGCTTTAAGGTTTAGGGTTTGCGGATTAGGGGGTATTCAAAGTGGTTTCCGAAATCATCAAGCGGCTAGCTTTTTCTGACTGTCTGGGATTCAGAGGCCACCGCCTCGCAGATAGCCCAAAACTGGGGAAAAACACGTTAAACCTTAAACCCAACAAGATCCCAAAGAAACAAGGGGCCTTGCATCTTTTTCTAGATTTCTGACGTGTCCCCCCCAAGGGAATTGCAGATATCCCTGCGGACACCTCTCCTGTCTCCCGAAAAAGGGTAGAAGCCTTGCAACACCTAAGGGTCGCTTTCGTTTATTCGTATTATTGTTATTATGATCATTTTTTGTTCGTGCTTCTTGTTGGCAGCGGGCCACTCCCCTGTAATGGCAGAAGTCCTAGAGAATCTGAGGTTTCTGCATCTACAGTTGTTTGAGTTCTGCAGTTGTTCAGAAAACCACGTTGCTGTCCGATTCAGAAAATTTCAAAACCAGTTCACCTCCATTTCAAACTCAGAAATGTTCTAAGAATTGCAATTCAAAGAATCAATGACTGGCTGTGTTCGGCTGTAGCTGTACTACAGCTACAAGACTGTGAGACAGTAATAGGGTGGGCGAAGATTGTACCCCCCCAAAAGTAGGTAGAATAGTAGTCCCAAACACCCGAACACGTAAGTCTAGCCCAAAAGGCAATTATTTTACAACTTTTTGCAGTTCAGGCAGTTCAGGTAGGATGTGGAACTTATAGGGTCTATGGCTTAATGCTTGGAGCTTAGGGCGTCAGGCCTCGAGCTGTAAACTTAAACCTTTGTAGGGTCAGGGTGAAGGTTTTGGACCTACCGACCTACCCACCTAACTAACCTACCTACCTACCTACCCACCCACCTACCTACCTACCCACCCACCCACCCACCCACCCACCCACCTACCTACCTACCTACTGTTGTTAAGGTCATGTCCTCTCACATACAACTGTCTCAATATGGTCCCTTCATTTGCCCTAACGAGAACCCACAGAAGCTGATCATCCTCCCCAGTTATCCATGAGGTCTCTAAGGGATTCCTACATTCATAAAAGCCCAGATAGGTTCAGCAATCCTACCCTAAGCCCCAAAACCCTAGACCCTAAACGGTAGGTGAAGTTTAAGGTCCCTAAACCCGTAACCCCGAAACCCTAAACTCGAGGATTGTTAAGTTTAAGGGTTTGCCAAAGCAAGCCCTACTCTCTAATGTAGACCCCTTATTTGTAAACCCCTTCCCCTTACTAAGGGATTATGATAGGGATCCTAATATTAAGGCCCATAAAAGGAGGGGGTTTATTAATCAGGGGTCTACATTACTCGCAGAACTCCAGGGCTTGGGGTTTAGGACTCGCTTGAGGCCTTAGCTCCGAAGTTAGCCGGACTTTTTTAGTTAATAATAATCGACGATTGTTATTAGAAGTAACACTAGCAGTAGCAATAGTAGTTGAGGGTGTAGGGTTTATAGACAATAGTTATCATAGAACTACTACTAAAACCCTAAACCCTAGTATCATAGGATTACTATTAGCCTGAATAATGCCCTCAAGACCTAATCCTGAAATCTCAAGGTTTGCCGTCAGGGGGATGGCCTGTAAGCTGAGCGCCGGCGCCTCTTTGGGTTTCGCGGTTTAGGGTTTTTAGGGTTTAGGGTTTAGGGATTATGGTTTAGGGATTAGGGTTTAGGGTTTAGGATTTAGGGTTTGGGGTTCTGAGATTTAAGGCTCAGGAGGCTCAGGATTTAGTACGCTGCCACTGAAACTGCAAAGCACTGGCCTGCATTGCGTCTTGAGCGGCTGCGGTGGGATGCAGAGTGTGGAACTGAAAAAAGGATTAGGTTTGGGTTTAGTTGGGCCCTAAACCCTCAACCCTAAGCCGCAAACCCTAGGGAAACGGACTGAGGTTTCTGGTTGAGGATGCAGGCCTTGGGGGTAAGTAAGCATACTCAAAAAGTAGCAACCAGATGGTTTCAAAGAAAGGCTGGCTGAATATGATATGAACATCCTCAACCCTAATTGGGTTTAAGATTTGAGGGTTCAGGGCTGCATATGATGATATCGGGTTTAGGGTTAAGGGTTAGCTTCCACTCCTGCAAATAACCGTCCAAGGGCTTCGGAGTACGGTATATGCCTAGCAGCACTGGAGATGTATGGGTGATGGCTACGTCAAGGTCCAGTCTATGGGTTTTACCTACTAATTAAGGGGTAATTACTATTAAGCTGTAGGTAATTGGGATTACAGGGTGTCAACGGCCCTAAACCCTGAACCCTAGAGGTTACAGCGTGTCTACAGCCAGCACATGGATTCGAAGGCGAGCCATAGGAGGTTGATTGTGGGACGGAGACTTTGAAGGTGAACGAGAAAACAGGTTATATCGGGCTTCTCTCGGGTTACATGGGGCTACATACGGTTATCTAGGGTTACATGTACATAGGGTTATATTAGGGTTACATAGGGATATATAAGATTGCATAGGGTTACATAGGGTTTAGTCATTGCCAGGGTCTTCTGCGGCAAAGGTCATGGGGGCGATAATTACTTATGGGTTCTGAAAAAGGAGGGAATAGGGGAATAGAGTATATAGGGATTATACTCCCTTATTCCCCCTAACCCCTGGTAAGTTTCCTGCCGCTGGCCAGCACGGAATGAAGGTATAGCCATTTACAGTTAGGGTATTCCCAACTAAGAACCACCCTAAACTCTAAACCCTAGCTTCCATTTTAATTTCCATTATCCCAAAATTACCCCATACCAAGAACCTGGGTCTATAGGATCCTAACCCTAAACCCGAATAGTTTCCATTTTCTTTTCCATTATCCCAATATCCCAATGTAACCCTAATATAACCCATGATAATCCCAGTTTCCATTTCATGTTCCATTTTCTTTTCCATTTGATTCTCCATTATTGGGGTATTATCCCTATATAATCCCTATATAATCCTACATCCCCTATCCCTAACACAAGTAAGATTATGAAATCGTGGGTCCGTGCTCTGACTTAGAGGCGGCCGCCTCACTGACACAAGCCTGGGTTGCTGTGAAGGAACTTGAATTAAGTGGCCATAATATGGGTACATAGTCTAATTTTTTAAAGGGGGTTACATAGGGGATTATATAGGGGACCAGTCTAAGGGTTATTAAGGGCAGCTTAGAATATAGCTCATATGGGTATATGATTTTAGAGTGTAGGGTCTGTTACGGTTTAGGGATTAAGTTACCGAAATATGGGAGTATAGTAAATACTAGGGCCTCCTTACTATAGTACCTTAAATTGAATTCAGTTCGGTAGCAGCAGCCCAGAAGCACATTCGGCGATGGCATTTCCCGAGGACAGGAGCAAGCACTAGGTCTTGCTGGTTGGCATTGAGGACAAGGGAACCCCAAACACTCCCCGAACACTAGCCCCTCAACCCAAGCCCTATACCCCAGCCCCCTAGATACCATAAAAACATAGTTTCCATTCACCATTCTCTTCTGCATTTGCGTTTCCATGGTCCCTATATGGTACTTTCCCAAAATCAGGGGACCCTAAAATAGACCCCAAAATACTATAATCCTTATTATGGGGACACCCCAAAAAGGTACCCCTAATTTTGGGAAACCACCATATAACTTGAGTCCCCCCCACTCCAAAACCATCAGGAAAGGCAACTGCCATTTCGAATCAGGAGCTCCATGCTTTCCTGTCACTTTTGCGGTGTAGGTTTTCAGGGTTTTGGGAGAGTAACTCCTATGAAGCTCAACTTCAACAATACAGCCTTAAGCCCTCAATTTAGGTTAAGGGTTTTTAGGGTTTAGGGCCCAAGCCCTGCGCCAAGTAATCTGTAACCTTGGGGGTTATATTGGGATTATAAAGGGTTTAGGGTTAAGGATTTTCGGCTTAGGGTCCCGCACCCTCATCCCCAGGCACAGTGGGACACCGAGGGCCTAAGTCGAGCCATCCTGGCCGGCGGGGACATGGCTACGGAGGCACCTAAGGGGTTTAGGGTTTAGGGTTTAGGGGTTTCCCTTTGGGGCTTAGGGTTGAAGGTTTGGGGGCTCAGGGTTCAAGGTGTAGGTCGAGAAATATAAGGTTTAGGGTTTACGCACGTGAGGGTCGCGTTGAAGTGTTTTACAGGATTCATATAGGGGTAGAGGACTAGAGTTGAGGACCAAATATGAGACACGTACTATACCCTGTAATTGAACTACCCCAAGAACGTGTCGATCACCACTACGTACATTGTGCCTACAGAATTCCCCTCCTCATCACTTGACTAGAGCAAAGGGCCCGAGCAGGTATTTGATACGGCCCTGAATAAACCCTAAACGCTAAAACCCTAAACCCTAAAAATGCCCCAAAGTAGCCATTTAGGGGCCCTAAACCCTCAGCAAGTTATCATGCAGAGCTACCTCAACCTTCCCGTTCGGGTTTTAGGATCCTTGTGCCCGCACATTGCCGCTGTAGCCGCTTTGTGGCCTCCTAACTCCTTCCTGGACCCTAAAACCTTTAAAAGCAGCCTTGAAGGCCATTATTTACATACTTTTGGGGTTTAGGTTCTAGTTAAAAAAAAAACAGTGCGTCTCTGTAGCCGCTCACGAAGAAACACAGCAAAAGACTTCAAACATTCTGGTGGCTTGTAGGGGCTGCACGAATGTATGCATAATGTAGACCCATGATTAATAAACCCCCTCCCCCTAATGGAGATTATAATCGGGATCCTAATATTTAGGCCCTTGAAACAAGGGGGTTTATTAATCATGGGTCTACATTACAGACCTGGGATGGGGGTTTCGGGATCCAGGGCTCGGGGTTGGGGCCTAGGGTTTAGGTTGGGTACTGCCCCCACCCAGTAACAGTCTATACTAGATTATCCAACTGTTACTGAGGGGGGGCAGTACCCAAGGTTTAGGGTGTCTTCTGAATTCAACAGTGACAAATCTGCATGGGTGCTTGCAGTTGGGTGACTAGTAGAATGTCAACAGCTTCCTTCATGTTAGGGTAGTGATTTCCGCAAATCGCACACAGGCAGTTGCTATGTGTTTATTTAGTAGAGCATCCACATACAGGGTCTTCTATGCCGTATACAGGCATGTGCGTCCCCAAGAGAACCCTCATGCTTGAACAATCCAAAGCGGAGCCTTCTTAACGATTGGGACAGTTGCCAAAAAAGCAGGAGGCTTTCAGCGCCCTGTTCATTCTTTATGCAAAATTTGGCAATGCCTGAGACTTCATCGCCTGAACCCTTATGTTAAATTTAGGGCCTTCTCTTATCTTTCCAATGTGTTAGTTAAAGCGAAGCAGGCTTTTGCCTCTACGTCCCGTGCCCTTGAGGTTTACAAAGATTTTCAGCGCTTGAGCCCTAACCTGACTCCCCCGCCTTTAACGATCTTCCGGAATTCCGCGAATTTTTGTCTGGACCCTGAAACCTCATCTCGCACCCAACTGTAGGCTGCAAAACGACATAACCCGAAAAGGGTGGACTTCGCGGTGTCCAGGTAAAGCCTGAACCGTTACAGCACCCGAAGCCAGATAGCCCCTGTGGAACCCCCTTGTGGCCTACACTCCGAAACCCAATGCCCTAGACCCTGTACCCTACCCCGATTGAAGTTCTTTTCTAGCTGCACCACAGGTTCCGTCCGTCCGCTGGGATCACACGCTGTGCCCCAGCGGCGATTGGGCGCCACATTATAGACCTACCTACAAATAGACCTCAACATGTTATTGGTAATTGTAAACGCTGTCGCGCACCCAGCTTGCTGTCGAGATGCACAGGAGTTCCTTGCAGACACCAGAGGGTCGGGGTCGGGCGGCGGGGGCGTCGGGGGGGTGGGGTTGAAAGATGCTCACTGCTCCCAAGCTCTCAATCCTGGAATTTAATTGAGTAGTATTTTATTTGGGGATACTATGGTACCCATTATAGAGTAAGACTATATCCTCCTTTTGGGTATATTATTGTATATAAGGAACATAATTTTACTAAGTTTAACCACCAAAAAAAGACTACTCAATTGTTGACGGTGGTGCCTGACTGGGCCGCTGGCCGGGGTTGGTGGTGGGGAAGAAGGTTTTTTGTTCAGCCTCGGCGAGTTATGGGGGTTTCCAAAATTAGAGGTGCCTGTTTAGTGGTGTCCCCATAACAAGGATCGTAGTATTTTGGGGTTCATATTGGGGTCCCCTTATTTTGGGAAACTACTGGCCTCAAAATGATATTTGTACTTATTTGTGCCCCTACATTACATGGATTGTCCAGCCGAGCATCTCTTGCAGTCTGCAAATTTCTGTGCCATTCCGATTGATACAAAAAGTCCTAGATGGGCTGTAGGGGAGTAAATAGGGGACTACCGAGGGTACTGTATTAAGGGAATATTCGGAGTTTAACCTTAAACACCAAAGTCTAGGTGTTATTTAGGGGGATACCAGTAGTGTGGACCGTAGCTCATATGGCCTGATATGGCTGGTTGGAAGTCGGGAATGGAGGAATGGATCCCTATAGCCGTATTGTTTTTTGTTAAGGGTTTAGGATTTTAGTCACCAAATAAAGTCTGTTCCATTTTCTATGCTCTAAACCCTAAACTCCCCTACTAAGAGCCAGCAAGCCTACCTTTGGAACCATATTTTATTGGTATACCTCTCCCCCCAGTATTAAACGCACCCCCCCCCCCAAATATTAAATACTCCCAATATATTATAGTATACCGCAATGGAGAGTATTTAACTTATTTAACTTTTTTTTGGGGGGGGGGGCAGGGGGCTCTGATAATGGGGAGAGGGGATTATACCTAGGGTCATGCAGGGTGTTTGTAGTATCAAACATCGGCTCTCCGAACCTTAGGGGGGATAGTAAAGTAGCAGGTGGCTAGGGAGTCCAACAAGCAGCTGCAAGGTGTGCTGAAGGAACTCAGAAATGCAGGGGCTAAGGCAAGTCCACGCAAAACATGATGGCTTCAACACTTTGAGGGCTCAGGTCTTATGTTGTAGCTTTCGCTGAGTCCTGTTAAAAGCTGAGTGTTAAAAACTGAGGCGGGTAAGTAGCAAATCTTGATACACTCCCAACAAGCATCCGGCTTAGAGGCTCTGGGGTTAGGGTTTGTGTCCCAAGGCCGAAACGCGAAGGTTCCGGGCTCAGGTATAGGGGAGCTCGAAAGGCGCTTCCAAGCATCTTCACGCATCTGGGGATTGTCCTAAATTACTGTTAATACGGGTCCTATATTTAGGTTCCTATTATAATACGGGGCCCTATATAAATTTCCCCCATTTTGGGAACAGTAATTTAGGGAAACTTCCATGCATAATCGGTTTAGGGTTTGGTCTTACTGGTGGTTAGCAGGGAATAGACGAAGATAATCCTTACATAATCTATACTAAATTCCCTTATTCCTTACTAACCAGTAGCCAGTAAGATACGTAAGGACTGCAAGGCAAGAAACACGTTACCGAGTTGGATATCTAAGAGAAGCTCGATCCCCTCTCCTAATATTACCCCCCTCCTCCACCTTAAACCCTAAACCCTCCCCAACAAATTGTTTTCACCCATGCAACGGGCGGCGGGCGGGTCTTGTTATGACGGAGTTTGATGTTCCAAGGGTGTGAGTGAATGGGGGTTAGGCTACCCTAAACCTTAAACCGCGAAAGGGCATCAGACTAGTTCTCCGGAACCCTAAATTTCTCGAACCCCAAACTCCAAACCTTGGTGCCCTAAACGCGGAACCCCTGATTGCTGCCCTTCGAAAGGGGTTATCACTGGATCAATTTTAGGGAGTGTTCAGGGTTTAGGTTGTTGGTTGTTTTGTTAAATGCTCTTTGGGGTATGGGATTCCTTGTGTTTATGTAGACAGGATCTTTTCACTTCCTGGGGTAATATGCGCTAAGATAAGTGGCCTATATAGGGCTTACATAGGCAAGGCCACACGGATACGAGCTATGGTCTAAACTTTTTAAAGGGGGTTATATGGGGGATTGTAGATTGTAGAGACGTGACCATGATCCGGGCTATTAAGGGGGTAGGAGTTTAGACTAGAGCGCTATATATTCTTCTATAATTCTTATATCCCCGTGTAGACGTACCGTTTATGTTGGGAAACCCTTAACGCTAAACCCCAAATTCATATCCGCAGGTATTACTCGGATGACTTTGACGACTGGAGGAACATCAAGGCCTGGGGCAAGAGGCTTAGGGTGGAACATGGGTAACAGGGTTTAGGATTTAGGGTTTAAGGTTTAGTTGCTAGCATGTAGGGTTTAGGTTTTAGGGTGCAGGGTTTAGGTTTTAGGCTTCAGGGCCTAGAGTTTAGGTGTTAGGGTTTAGGGTTCAGGGACGCAAAGGCAAAATATGCTTTGTTCCCCACCCTCGCAGGCGGGGTTGTTAGATTTTACAAGTCTATGTTGTCCTCGCCCTCCAAGCGGAGCGTGACTGCAGTGCTCAATGGCAACGTATCCCTGCAGAGCCCAACCGCTGAGCACCCCTGGAATGCCCAACCGCAGAGTATCCCTGCAGTGGCCAACCACAGAGCGTCCTTGCAGTGCCTAACAACCAAGTGTCCCTGCAGTGCCCAACCGCACAGTACAGCATCCCTGCAGTGCCCAACTGCAAAGTATCCCTGCAGTGCCCAACCGCTGAGTATCCATGCAGTGCCCACAGCAATTGCCCCTGCAGTGCCAAAATGCAATATTGTTGCGTTAGGGGGGAGGAAAACACAACATTTTTTGCGCAATAACGGCTTTAGGGTGGGGATGCTCGAAGTAGATAATTTTAAAGAGATGGACTCCCTTTGGTTATAGATTATGGCACTGCAACCCATGCTTATGGGTACCAAAATGGGACTGTATTTTGGTAGTATATGGGACCATGTACTAAATTTGACACACTGTTGTAGTTGCGCTGGTCACATTTACATAGAGTTCCAAGAACCTCCATTCAAGCGCTAAACCCTAAACCTTCAATCTTCGGGGGGGACCTATAGACTGTTTCAGGTTTCATGGATTTTTTCCACAGCAACATGCCACATCTGCAGTTGGATATGGTAGTAGCAGATCCCTCGACCCTAATCCCTAAGCCGTAAACCTTAATCCCATAAACTATATAGGGTCTAGGGTATACCTGAAGCCCAAATCTTAAAACCCTGAACTAACCCTACATTCTTAATCCCCAATTACTAAACCCTAAACTTGGCAGCAGCAGATAGGGGGACCTCTATGCTGCAACCGTCAACGGCTCGGAGCTTTGAAATCAATAAGGTTTGTGTGGGTGGCGTTATTTAGGATTAGGGTTTAGGGTTTAGGGTTTACGGTTTAGGGTTTAGGGTAAAAGGTATATCCTGGGGTGCTAGCAGGGAACAAAGTGGGTTGGACGCTGCAGCTCAGATATCCATGTATATATATATATATTCCATGCTATTTTCCATTTCCTCCATATACCTTCACAACCCTCAGAGTCCTGCAGCGTGGGGATTGTGAGCAGGGTGGTTTGGGGGAGGCTCCTGAAGTTGCATTTGAGCAAAGCTCTAAACTCCTCAAAGGGTGCTGTGTAGGGGATTTCATAGGGGAGTATTATAGCGGTTATGATGGGGGATGCTAGGAGCTTAGACTATAGGTCATATAATTCCTATGTAGCCCCTATATAACCCTATATAATCCTTTTAAACTCTTAAACCCTTATAAATCCTAAACCCCAATCCTAAACCCTATACCCTATACTATAGGGGTTATTAAGGGGGATGCTAAAAATCTAGACAAAAGGCTCATTGCAGGGTCTAACCCTAAGGGTTCCAAGTACCTAATAATCATATACTTACCCAAAACCTGTACTACAATCACTATTACCCAAAACCCAAGTACCTCGTTATTGGGTACATGGACCTTAAACCCTAAACCCCAAAACCCTATATATCCCCCTTTAAAGGGGACCCTAATTATTGGGTACTTGGACCCCCTGGGTAAGAGCCGAAGGTTTGAGCATTGGACTCGAACCTCAGGCTTTGGCCTGGAGGGATGCGCGTCGGGCTTAGGGTTTAGGGTTTAGGGGTTTAGGGTTTAGGGGTTTAGGGGTTAGGGTTTAGGGGGTTAAGGGGGTTAAGGGGGTTTAGGGTTTAGGGGGTTTAGGGTTTAGGGTTTTAGGGGTTTAGGGTTTAGGGTTTAGGGCGTTTAGGGTTTAAGGGGTTTAGGGTTTAGGGGTTTAGGGTTTAGGGTTTGGGTGCTGTGTAGGAATAATGAAAAAGAAAATTGAAGGAAGCTACCAGTTCGGGTCTGGGGTTTGGGGGTTTAGGATTCCCCAATATTATAGCCCGAATGAGCCAATGTAGTCCCCTAGAGTCCCTTAAAGGAGTCCCCAAACCCAGGGGTACAACCCTAGTGGTACAAGCCCGAAACCTCTGATTTTAGGATTTAGAGTTTAGACTTTAGGGGTCTGAGGTTGAGGATGGTCACGTGTTATAGTCTAAACTCCGAGTATCCCCCTTAATAGCCCCTATAGTAGTCCTCTATCTATAGTCCCCCTTAAGCAGATAGAAAATGGGGTATATATGGAGATCTTAGTATAATATGCCCAAAGCCATATTTTATCTAGTTAAGGGAGATTATAATAATCCCCTATAGAACTCCCTTTGAGGAGTTTAGACTAAAGCTCACAGTGTCAGGTCGGTTGCAACCACACCTCTATGATCGACGGCATCGAGCTCTTTGACGCCCGCTTCTTCAGGAGCAGCACCCTGAACAGCGACCCTCTCGGTGGTCTTTATGGTTTAGGGTTTAGGGTAAGGGTTTAGGGTTTAGGGTTTAGGGTAAGAATGGTCATGTTTGCAAGGTCGCTCCTTGACAAGACACTAAGTTAAAGGAATGGAAAAGGACGGGGACAATGAAACTGAAACGACTTACACAGTGATTTATACGGTATCTGGCTATGCAGGGAGCCAGATTATCACCAAGTATAATGTCGTCCAGTCCCGTACAAATATGATTATAACACAACACGAGTGCTTCGTACTATTCCCACATGGCACCAATCAAAGCTTACAGGGGGTTAGTAAGGAATTGGGGAATACATTACACAGGGGTTATATTCGCTTCTTCACTACTGACCCCAGGAAGAAAATGGAATTACTGTAAAACATATGCGAAGGATTTGCCAGATGGCAGGACAGATGGTAGGAGCCCCATGTCTTCGCGGAATCTCAAAGGATTTCTACTACCCCCCAAGCCTCGAAAACCCTAAAACCCCCAAACCCTGACCCAAACGCCCTAAACCCTGCAACCCAAAACCCAAAACCCTAAATCCCGACATACCCCTATACAACCCTAGATAACCCCATAGACCCCCTGTATGGTTTAAGGTCCTTCAAACCCCAAAACAATGTGTGTATGGGAAAGTATGTGGTGCATCACTTGTCAGGCCTGGGGGTTTAGGGTTTAAGGCTTAGGGTCTAGGGCTTGGGGTTGATGGTTTAGGGTTTAGGAGTGTAGGGTAGTTTTGGATCTCCTGGGGATGGCCTGAGAAGCCCAAGTTATTGTTGTATTATAAGGTTTTCTGTCCTTCCAGTACATCATGTTCCTCCAGTTAACCATTGGCGGTATTTTGGTACAAGCTGTACCACGACACGCCGTACTTAGGTGGCACAAGTACGCGAGGCAGTACTGGAAACTAGCTTTGTAGCCCCTTCCTAAACCCTAAACCCTTCATATTGTTTTGGCTTCATGTGCTCTGTTTCCATCATCCCCAACAACTCTCCTTCTCGCTTGTTTCTGAAGTGGATCTCTACATGGGGGTTGTCCTCCAGGTCCTTTGGGAATACACTTCCTTAAAGAAAGGGATCCTAACCAAACAGGGAAACTACACTGAGGCCATTTTGAAAACAGGTATGTTGAACAACTACCAATAATGTCCTGTACTATAACCCCATTATAACCCCACTATAGCCCCAATATAGCCCTATATAGCCCTATGATATAGTAGTTTCCATTTTCCATTATTCCCAATATAGCCCCAATATTACCCCAATATTACCCTAATGGGTCCCAGGGGAAGGACCCACACCCTAAACCCTAAACCCTAAACTATAATTTCCTGTACTATGGCGCATGGTGTGTAAGCCCATCACCGAGACCTTCGTAAGTCCCCTTGAGGCCTTCTCGCATGGGCATCTGTTGATTGCGGGTCAAGAAATCCCGATAAGCAGCTAACGCAAAAAGTGCATGAACTCCAGTGATTGTGAAGTCGTATGCAGAGGCACTGAGGGAAACCCTGAGCCAACTGCAACCCCTTTGACAAGTGCAATGTGCAACTTTGCTGGGTTTTTTTCATGTGTGGAGGGTGAGATGACAGCTTCACAGTGCAGAGCTCAAAGGCTTTTTCTGATGTATTCCCTAAGGGTTCCAAGGACTCAAATAATAATGTTTTAGGGCCCAAATACTATACTGTTGATGGTATTTGGGCCCGAAAACCCCTATTATTTGGGTCCTTGGACCCTTAGGGATTGCAAAGCCTCACACCTGGACACCCAGAAAGATACCCGCATGTCTATTTTTAGAGACGTCGTACTGATGTTACACCGCGCAATGATCTTCCATGTTCTATGAATGTCCTGAGGCTGACTTTAAATCCTGAACCCTAAGCACTAAACCGCAGGATAGCTCCCGCGGAAGTCAAAGGCGGAGCACTTCGACAACTAGAGGGCATGAGCTTTACGTAGGAGTTTATCGTTCAAGGCCTGAAACCCTTACACCCCTAAACCTTATACCGCTATTTATGTGTATACCCTGAAACCTAAAAGTCTACGGGTCATCGGTTGGAGTTTGAGATGAGGTTTCAGTTTCCAATTTCTCAGGTTGAAATTGAAGTATATTGAAGCAAACCGAAACCGCTGATCTCACATGAAAAGGTCATAGGAGTTGGGGTTTAGGGTATATAGCGGAATGGAAGGAAGAATGGAAGCTAGTAGTCACCATCTCCCTATAATCTCTTGCTGGCGTCCAGTCGTCTGCATGACCTTCGCATCAGACGGTTGCAAGGGCAAGGGACAAGCCTTCCAAAAGTTGTCACTCAACGGGCTAAACCCTAAACCCTAAACCCTAAGCCTTAAACCCTAAACCCTAGACCCTAAACCCTAAACCCCTAAACCCTAAACCCTAAACCATCATCCCAGACTCAATTCCATTTTTCAAGTTGTTCCATTAGTTTGAAGCGCATCAGTTGTTGACTTCGAGGTGGCTCAACAGACCCTAACTAGGGTTTAGGGGTTTAGGGTTTGGGGGTTTAGGGTTTAGGGGTTTAGGGGTTTAGGGTTTAGGGGTTTTTGGGGTTTAGGGGTTTAGGGTTTGGGGGTTTAGGGGTTTAGGGTTTAGGGGTTTAGGGGTTTAGGGGTTTAGGGTTTGGGGGCTTAGGGTTTAGGGGTCAACCCCACAGCATAAGCCACTGAATCAGGATGAGATGGTTCTTTGAACCTCAAACCTCCTGGTACCCAAAAAACTTCCAGATGTGGGATTGGCCGTGTCCGGCTCTGGAAAAGAGTGCTGGCACTGTTGATACCGCAAGCACGGCATGGCCTTAGTATACTGTAACGCCACAACTCCCAAGGTTTTGGGTACTTCGGGTCATGCAGAGGTTTTACTTGATTCAGCATGTTCTTGTCGATTTGATTCTCTTTTTTTGAGCCCTTAGCCCTCAACCCTAAATGCCCCTAACCCTCTCTCTCTCTATATATACACCTATATATACACCTATCTTTTCATTGCAATTGTGACTCAATATCAGGGATATCCCAAACTTACAGACCCTTTAGTAGCGCACAGTGCGCTGAGTGAATTTTCATGTTTTTTGGGCCAAGACCAGCTGCTATTTTCGTTTGGAGTATGCGGATTAGGGTGTGGGGTTACCCTAAACCCTATAGGCCTCAAAGCCTAAATAGTAGTTTCCAATTTCCATTATCCCTATATAACCCCTATATACATATATATGTGTACATATATATATATATGTATCCTCTAAGCCTTAAACAGTCCTAAGCCCTAGAGCCGTTGGCTTAACAACTTACAGATGCTTGAGGGGAAGTGCGGGAATGGATGCTTATAAAAACCCCTATGCAACCGCTTACCAAGGTCCCTTTCTTCAAGCCCCCACTCTCCCTGAAGCAGCTCTATTCTATTTTAGCAGGTCCCTACGGTAACAGGCTTTGAGATCGAACTTTTGCATTGCATGTTTGTTTGACGAGTTTGGGGTGTGCACGTTATCCGTTCCCAAGGTATGCAGAGCTTTGAGAAGCTCTGAACCCTGCATCCTTGTACTCCCTATGTGAGCGTACATGGCAAGTTGTCCACATCGCAGTCCGTTTTAAAGACCCCTGGTATGATACGGCTCGTACTACATGCGGTGCCTTAAAGGTCCATAGCTTCGACAACCCTTTGTATGAACCTTAACACATTACATCACCCGAAGCGTCCCGACAACTTGGAGTCGCCACCCTAAACCCTGAACCCCTACACCCGAAGCTCTCAATAGCCATAGCAGTCACGCGCAGGTATGGACCCCATTCAGCGACAGGTGCTGGAGGCCGATAACGGTCAAGCTTTAAACGCTCCACGCCTGTAGTTTCCAGTTTCTTGTCCAGTATTCTCATCCTGAAGCCCGAAACCCGCCCTCAGCCCCTATGGTCCCTACATCAGCATGAATGGGAATATTGTTACTAGTTAGTGTCCTTTTATTACTATTATCTCTATTCTGCAGCTATTTGGTGTATGAGCAATGTTGAGCATATAGCATAAAGCATTGTGGCAACTCTCTACCAAAGCCCATCATAGGAGTTTCCATTTTCTTTTCCATTATCCCCATATAACCCCAATATAGCGCTAATATTACCCCAATCGGTACCTACCATGAGGGTTAAGGGTTCAGCTGTTCGGTTTATGGCTTGGGCGACCCTAACCTGAAGAGACCCTAAGGATATGTAGGGAGTATATAGTTGAGGCTTAGGATTCAGGATGTGATTCAAAAAGGGGCTTGTTGAGTGTGCATAGGGTTCCTTTGGAATACTTGGTAGGTGTACACTCCCCCAAACTAACATGGAAACCCATATAGCCCCCTTTAAAGGGACTGTAGTCTTTATAGGGCCCTTTTTGGGTTTCCATGTTAAACCCTAAACCCTAAACCCTAAACCCTTAGTTTCCGGGAGTGTAGATGTTAGGTCTCCGATTGAGGAGAGCTCAAGGCCATGCAAGTGCAGAGGCCTCAAGCCTAAGTCAGGGACAGTTTAGGGTTTAGGTGGGTTTAGGGTTTAGTGGATACCCCCATATAAGGTTCATATAAGGCTCGTATAAGGGTAATGGGCCTATATGAGGTTTATATAGGCCTCTTATAAGGGTAACTACCCACCTGGAACTGTCCTTGACTAAGGTCTCTTCCCTGAACTGTGTGAATTATAGTAGGGTTCAGAGCTGAAACATGTGCTGTTGAAGGTTAGAACTGATTGCCTGCGAAAATTGGAATTGAGCTTTGGGGTTCATATCCTGCAAAAACCTATGCAGGGCCTCATGGGGCATGATCTTCCCAGTAGGCCTACTTTTTCAGGCTTCCACGATAGGGGAAGAGGCCTTCAAAATTCCAGCTCCAAATCCGAGGCTGTAGCTATTTATGAACCGCGCATCTAGCCGAATCTAGCCCCAGGGATCCAAATAGCCTAAAGTAGGTAAGATTTCCAGACTTTGAAGCCTAAAGTAAGAATCAGTTATACAGATTCAGGCCGAACGGTCCACAGCTCGCTCAAAGGAACGCCATTCTTCACGGCGGTGCCCGAACGTGAGATCGCTCCCTCAGAATCGGATTCACTCACATGCCGCGCAATGACGGTCAAGTTGATCGCGGTAGAGACTGGAACCTATCGACACATAAATGACATCTCGAGACGTCTGGTCAGGATTGAAAATGAATAGGCGAAATCCGAAAGGGGCGCGGTGACGGCGGTGACTTGAAGGCTAACGTTGCAAAGCGCGGCCTGACCGCCATCACTCCAGTCCTCGCACCCCCCAAATGAGTAGTGTTTTATTTGGGGATACTATGGTACCCATTATAGGGTAAGATTATATCCTCCTTTTGGGGTATAGTATTTTATATAAGGAACATAATTTTACTAGGTTTAACCACCAAAAAAACACTACTCAAATGAATGGAAAAGAAAATGGGAGCTACCATACTGGGTTATTTAGGCACTACTATGAGGATCCATTCCTTCATTCCTAGCTAACCAGAGGCCAGAAAATCTGTATGTTTGAGGCTCATGGCCAATAGGTATAGTTACAAGGCGCATAGCTCAAATCTACTAACCCGATGGTCACCCAACGTCTTTTTTAACCCCTGGACCCTGCGTATCTGCCTTCATACGGCCTTACAATCTATCAAACAACATAAATCTCCCAGTAGCCCACGCTCTTGAGGTGGGTTATGCTGCGCTGGTTGCTGCGGGGCAAACTTCAAAGACGCTGCTGCCAGCAACCCAGCCTGTGTCTTCGGCAGGCGTCCAGGCTCTAAGGGATTGTTGGTTTGGGCTTTAGGTCTGCAATCCTTCAGAAGCAAATAGAAGCCAAAGAATGGGGAGTGCAAATTCATTTTCTAGATGTTTCATCCCCCTGAACCCCATAAATCCCAACACTAACCTCCATGAGGATATCCGCATCCATGGGGCGACCCCGCTGAAAGTCTATACATAAATCCTAATTCGGGACGGACGTGGTGAAGGTGGGGTGGAGGTCGGGGTAGTGGGAGGCGGGGGAGGGGGGTGCGGGTGGTTGGGGGGGTCGCGGAGAAAATAAGAAATCAAGCCCTGAGAAGTCCTCTGGAATTTCATTTTGGACGATGGGGCTGGACTAGGCCGCCACCACTTGGCGTGGGGGGCCTGCCCGGGTTGGAGGGGGTCAAGGGGTTCCAAACGCCCTGAGGCTATCAGCCTCGGGGAATTAGTTGCAAGATTTTGTGACAAGGGTTGTGTCATAAAACAACATACGTACATTGAACAAGCTTTGTGTGTTCCGTCAGCTGCAAGACGTTCTTGGTTGCTGCTATGTAACGAGCAGTCAGGATTCTCCTCGATTTCCTGGCCAGTTCATTAACTACTTCAATGGAAAAGGCCTGCTTTGTAACAGAACATGAGGGCCCTATCTAAGCTTTTTACTACAAAGGCCCCGACCCCACCCGCCCATAGCAAATGACATTTCAGGCTAGGCACATTTTGAAATTCATCAATTAACCTAGGGGAAGCGTTGGATTCCCAGGGGAAGCGGATAAGCCAATCGAAAGCCCTTTGAGTGAAAGTGTAACAGGTCCCGAACCTAAGCCCTAACCCTTAAACCTAAACCCTAAATCAGCCTAAATCCTAATAAGCCTCAATCGCTCACCCCTAAACTCTACATGAAGTCCATACAGCCCCATAGTACTCCTTTTAGAGGACCCTATGCTTGACCAGGACTTCGCTGACGGCAGTCTACGTAGCTTCACCATCATCTGAGTGGACGTCGGTAGCCCAGGAAGGGAATTTGGAAGAGAAGTTTAGGATTTAGGGTTTAGGGTAGTATTTTGTTATGGAAATATTGGGGTTGTAACAGGGTATATATTGGGGTTACATGGGGATAATGGTTGTGGGGTTTAGGGTTTAGGGCTTCAAGTGAGTAGGATTTTACTTGGGGATACTATGGTACCCATTATAGAGTAAGATTATGTCCGCCTTTTGGGGTATCGCATTTTATATACGGAATCTAATCTTACTGGGTTTAACCACCAAAAAAACGCTACTCAAGTGATTAGAGAACCCTGAACCCTAAACCCTGAACCCCCTAAACCCTAAACCCTAAACCGGGTTCCAGGGGGATGTAGGGAGACAAGGGCTATGGATAAAGGGGTTCTACAGGAGGTCGTATAGGGCTTATGTAGGGGTATATGGGGTTTACGGTTCATGGATATTATCCCCTAGAATTGGAGAATCTAAGTGCAAAAAGAAAATGGAACATGAAACGTGCACTAGTATTGTGTAAGGATTTCTAGTGATATGAGCTATTCTCAATAATACTAGGCTTACCAAGGATTAAAGGTGAATATAGTGGTAGCTTTGGTAGGTTAGTATAGTCCCGGAAATATTCCCTAATAGGACCCATGTCAACAATGCATGTCGGAAATATTGACTGTAGGTCACAGGGGAGAAATACTTGTCTATCTATGTACAGAGGGAGATATAGGCTCAGGGATATGTAGAGGTTGTGTTTTGGGGGTTGTGATAAGGCGCATGTATGGCTCGCAATCGCGCTAGAACTCAATCGGAATCCTAAAGTGCCTGTGGTCTTCGTGCTTCTTGGGCCGATACTGCACTGACAGATGTGCACATGCATACATACCTATTGTCCGTTATCGTCCCCTGTAAACTACGGCATCCTGATGCTACAGCGTGAAATTTGCATTTGAATTGCAATATTACCGTAAATCCTTAATGCACCTGTAGCTGACATCCCTACAGCTCCAGGTTCAATATCCCTACAACTGTATTTCCATTATCTTGCCACACGCCCATAATCCCCTCCATATGTGTATATATATATATTTATTTGTTTATTTATTTAGTATAGCTACACTAGTATTTAATAAATCTGTAGATGTTAATCCTCATGTCCCTTATAACTCCTTAAACGGGATTCCTGACCCGTCAAGCACGAAATCCCACAACCCTAAACCCCAGCAACCCCCTTCCCCCAAAACGACACTTATATTCCCTATAAACTACCCTATAATCCCAGTTTCCATGTCATTTGCATTTTCTTTTCCATTTGATTTTCCATTATTGGGGTAATATAACCCCAATATACTATGGTGGTTTACATTTTATTTTCCATTATCCCATTATTACCCCAATATACTATAGGAGCTTCCATTTCATTTTCC
>CAJNIZ010044804.1:1027-140896 GCA_905231905.1 Symbiodinium pilosum
ATGCGTCGGTTGCCTTGTGAGTGTTCACTGCTTTTCGGCTTCCGGACTCCCTTCCTCGTTCTCCATTGGGCTCTTGGCAGACCCTGCGTGCTGGTGATGCCTGCAAGGATGGGCTGGTCTGAGCCTTCAGGGCAACCTAGATGACGCTCATACAATCCTCACTTTCCAAAGGTCCAGCTAGGCACAAGCTAGCAATTTTTGAGTTAGACAGGGAGTGCGACTTTTTAGGTGGCTTCTCTCTTTTGTCGCTGCCATTCTCGCAGAAGCGCACTCTACCGACGGGACACTGTCCTCGTGTCAGTGCGCCTCCTCTACCCCGCCTTCACGAGGTGCAAACAAGTATCCGGAATTGCAGGGAAGCCGGCTCTTGAGGACACGCAGAACTGTTTGAGTAAACAGATCCAAAAAAAGGAGGCAACTGCCGCTGGCTGCACATTCGCGGGAGATTGCGCATGGCCATTTCGCATCGTGTACTTACACCACACAGACGCAGCTCAGGTCGGGCCTGGATTACATTGTTCTTCATTTTGACCGATGCGTGTTGCTGGCGAGCTTGTGTGAAGGGAATATACTGTATATACTGTACAGATGCAGAGCGTGTCAGGTGCGGCTCCGCTCAAAGGAATCAGCTAATTTGTTTGGCATCGGCTCAGGCGGGTCACTGTCCGCAATCTCGACGGTGTTTAACATGTTCCCGCCCCGCATGATTATAGTGCATCTGCCTTGGCAATGTCCAGGAGCTGAAAAGCAAGCCTCCCAGCGTCGGCTGGCTGAAGCACCATTTCCTCGAGGCCTTCATTTGCATGCACACTTTTGTTGGTGACCGTAGCTCAGCCAGGATTTTCCTGGATGTCTGGTATTGTCAGCATGATGCAGCAGTGTGGCACTTGTTCAAGCACACTTGTATTGGCGAGTGGTCAGTGTGGGCGGAGTGCTGTAAATGCCAAACCTCCTTGACCATTGCATGAAAGCATGCAATCTTGGTATGCGATCCATGCGTCTTCTTCGTGGTACAGGTCAAGGTATGGTTCCTAGTGGAAGACGTTTCGCAGAGGTAGATGCTTTCGTTAAGATGAAGCAGATTTCAATACTGCAGATGCCTCGCGTGGGCATGTCAACCAGTACCAATGTTCCTGTTGCTCTTTGGCTGGCACATGCCATAATGCTGGCACACGAGCGTTTTGGGGCGGAGCGCGCACGATGATGTGTAAGCTGTACACTTCTCGATTCAGAGCCGGCACCAGGTGGGAGAACTCAACACTCTCCCATGTAGCCTTGGTTGGTTGAGCGCCTTCCCTGGCACCTCGAGAAGAAAAAGCTGCGGCACAATTTCAGTGCGCAGTTGAGTGATGCATGTCGAGAGCTATTATACATATTTTTTACCCCGGGGCAAAAATCATTTTTTTTACATCAGCAATTTTATTTGCATCGATGTAAACAATTTTTGTATAATAGCTCTCGAAAATAGGTACCAGATTCTTGGCCACTCCTTCAATGTAGGCTGCTTGCAAAGGATGCAAAAGGTGTTTAGTGAGCAACTCGTGTACATGCAAAAGGCTCTATAGAAATCAGAGCTTAAACTTTGTCAACGAGGAATGAATGGGCGTCTTGTGCACACGCCCAGTCTGACATCAGGCTTCAGGCCGCCCAGCCTGAGCGATGCAGCGTGCAGAAGCGACTTAGTGCCAGCTTCTCTTCCAGTCTCCGAGGCCGGATTAGACTGACCTTGCATTCTTTCATGCAGGCAGATTGTCTGTGCGTTGCGGAGCTGAGCGGCCTTCAGCCGTCAGTCTTGCACAGGGTCTGGTTTGGCATCGTATTTAGCTACCATGCCACTCTCGGCCAGGCGCAGATGCCAGGCAGACTCCCAGCAGCACTGCTAGCATTTGTGTTCCTGTCTTACGGATGAGCCTACAAGGGCATTTTGGGCATTCAGGCGTTCAATCTGCAGTCATTGCTGTATGGTGTTGACGGACTCAAGCTTATGTTAAATGAGCGAGCATGACTTGATACTCGTGCCTTTTGGGACTCAAAGCCCAGCTTGCAAATTTGCATACATTCAGCTCTGCGCTGTGAGTTTGTATGATGAGCCTTGCGTCGAAGCTTCCATCTTACTGTTTCAGTCTTGCTTTTGCTTGCATTCGACCCCTTCTTAGCTAGATTCTGTAGGTGTTGCAGAGTTCGGTGATTGCTGTAAGCTTCTGTGCGGCTCCTTGTTGAGCAGAGGAACTCTAATTTTTCGCCCTGACGGAGATCTTACAAGCCAGTGGCTCTGCATGCTGTTGCGGACTTCTTCCCAGAGTCTGAAACATACGAGCCGCACTCAGCGAAGGTTTAGCTTCTTTCGAATTTTTCGTGATCTTCCAAGGCGGGTGCTGCTACAGATTTCATTTGGACATGGAGGCAAGCAGAGCGCAGCCCAGCCTTTACTGTGCAGTTGTGCAGTAGTATGAGTTGTTTGACTTCTGATGGCAGAATGTGCCAGGCTGTAGTTTCATGCAACAGCCACACCCCTTTGTGCGAAGAATCTCGGCTGCAAAAGTCTCATCCGTTTGCAGCTGATGCATTGCTTAAGCGGAAATGTACAAGTGAAGTTGCACAAATCTCAAGGCAGTCCCTAGCTTTTTGGATGGAAACTTGCTACAGGATCTGAAGTTCGACTTCTGTGTGAAATGGCCGTCCCCCAAGCCAACGACATGGCTACATCAGGATCGATTCCTGCAGGCGAACTCACCTCGGCAAGTCTCAGTCGGGTCCGGAAGACGGAACCTTCAATGTTCAGGTGGTCTTCAATACACCTGTGAGCCTCAACGGGTCTACGCAGCGCATTCAGCTTGAAGCGGGGCCAGCAGAAGTTGATGTACCGGAAGGTGGCTCAATGCGGGAGATGCCACAGTGTCATGTTCACACTTGGTTTTCTGCAGTATGTTCATTATCACATAACTGATGGTGTGCTGATGAGGATCAGGCTGAAAGACCTACTAATTCCAGCTGTCCGAGTCCTGCCGTGAAAGCATTGTTGCTGTTAGGTGGTGAGGATCAACGTGGCCGCGAGACAGTGACAGCACTTTTCTCGCTACGTCCCAGTCAGAATTTGTACTGGATGTATGGAGATGGAAACTTCACATCTGGCACGGTCACTTGACTGATACAGTTGCAACCTACGAGCGGAAGCATGTGTCTCCGTCAATCTCGCACCTGTTTGCTGTTGAGTGAGGTAGATGACAATGCCGATGGTACTGGGACACTGCTTGGTCAGCCAGCCGCGACCTCATCTGAAGCGCTGCCACTAGAAAGCCACATGTCCCACCACCGATTTGGGTAGAGGTGTACTGCGCGCATGCCGCACCAGGGCAGGCCCAAAGAGCCAAAAGTTGATCGGATTCATGCGGGCATTATGTACGATTTAGTGCCCCTATACCTAGGTGCCGTACTGCAACTAGGGCAACCAGATTTGGGCAGGTGGCTGGAGCTGGAGCTCGCTGCGAAGACCATCGCAGCTTTGAGGTGGATATTTGCGCAGTGGACGGCAATTGCCCGGACAAGGAGCAGCTTCCTTGTGGCATGCGCTTGGCTCAGAAGGCACAGGAGAGCTGCACACATTGCGGACTGTGCTTCGACCGGATATCGGCTTTTTCCTCTCTTCAACTCAGGATTCTGGAAGCGGATTTCCAGGCTGGCATGGTCATCAGTCAAGGGGTGGCGAGCAAGATGATCACCGATGTACATCACACCCGCTCCTGCCACCCTCCTCAGCTTCTAAACACTCTCAGGACTGGACACAGTGTTTTGCCAGACCTGATGTACAAGATAAGCTGATGTCACAAGACCCGAAGTTGTAGTCCACAGTCGCCCATGAGGATTGGTAATCAGGGGAGACTGCTCTTCTTCTCCTGGTCACAGCCCGCGGAAATAGCTGAGTCTTGGTGATGAGCCGGAAATCCTTTCGCCTCTTCAGATGTGCCAAGATGTGCCAAGGCAGCTTCGTGCTCAGTTGACGCTGTGAAGACTTAGGACCCTCACGCAGCCTTGAGCCTATGCGAAGTGGAAAACCCCACACGTTGCATCCTGGAAGGCAAGGGGCTGCTTATGAGGCTTCTGAACGATGCGGAAAGTAGACACAAGTTTACCGGATACGGACACAGGGTCTGCAAAACTGCAGGTGTCGCGATTGCTGATCCGCGGGTCAGCCCATGCATTGCTGGACCAACCAGCTGCAGTGAGTGGTCTCTGGACTTGGAGCACGTGAGCCATCAACTTAGCATGCTCATGTTCACCAGCCCTCCATGTTCTGCTACCTACTAATCCAGTTCAAACCTTTATGTTGTCATAGCTGCCGGATGCCATGCTATCGAATTTCTTAGGGTTGCCGACCTACCCACCGATGCACTTTGTCTAGGCATGATTAATTCTTGCTCCAGTAGCACGCCTCCGCCAGCCGAATCCTACGAGAATGTTTCAGACTGGCGTGTTGAGTGCCGACGCCTTTCTGCCACACTACGCATGTTCCACCGGGAGCTGCCCTTCGATGCAAGGCACAAGCTTGACATAAAGTCAACGCGCTGCCCGTGAACGTGGGCACCGTCCGGCGAACATGAGCCAACACAGCTTCACAGCGCACACTGCACACCTCTGCGTATGTCTGCAGTCTCTGTGTGGATTGCCGCGTTCTGCCATGCTAAGCCACCTCTAGTCAAAAGAAAGGCACGTGCTGCCAGGAAGTTAAACCTTCAGAGCTCGATGAAATTCCATGGAAGCTTCCCACTTCACGACAATGTGCTTCACGTTTATCGAGACCATCAACAAATGTCATGTCTAGTATTTGATCCTGCGACGTCTTCGACAGGTAGCAGACCTTGTGGAAGGCTCCAGCTGCGCATTCAGCAAGGGGCTGTCCGTGAGGTGCTTTGCCAGAATTTCAGAATGGGGCCAAACGTTGTCAAGCGGTTGGTAAGCAATTTCAGCATGTTGCACGCTGACTCCTGGTTGTTTTCCTACACCGGTTGTGCACTTGTTGAATGTGCGACTTGATGGACTTGAAGGTCCTCACTGAGTTGATGGCACTTGTCATAATATCTTTCAGACTAGAATCAGGCAGTATAGCTTACATCCTGGTTCCTGCAGCTATCAAGTAGTCATCGCTTGACAAGTGTATGCAATTGTATAACATTGTAGCATGTGGAGGTTTGTGTAGGCCACATGCACAAGACGCCAGGCAAGCCTTACCTTTGCTGTGCGCGAGAACACCCTTTCCACTCCACTTGCACCGCAGATGACAAAGGTTGGCCAGCAGATGGCTTCCAAAGAAGCGGTTGCTGTCATGCAACATCCTGCACCTTGTTCATCCGTGGCCTTCGACGATGGCTTCAGGCCGAACATGCTATGCATGTAAATGAAAACTTTTTTTTATTTGGCAAACAGGCCTGACTGGAGAATGCTTGTCTTTTGGATTTGGACTCTAAATGATTTGAACAGGATCTCCCTTATGTTGAGGTCAGGCCTAAACATCCACAGGGCGCAGAGCCCCACGGAGTGTGTTCTGACGAGTGGCTAAGTCAAGTAATGTAACTAATGGCTGATGAGTTGTGAGATTTGTGAGGTCTGGCGCGGCATCGTGCCTTGGACTTCTTGGCTCTAAAGACTTTCTTTTGCTGAGTTGCTTGGCTTTTGCTGTCAGTCAGTCGCATCCAGACATGGCAGATCTTTTGGTCAAGATGGTCGCTCGGATGTCTCGCTAAGACTTAAAGAGATCGTTTGTTTGTCGTTGTCTAGTCAGTGGGTAATCTCAGGCGCTTCGCTCCTGCTGTCTACTCGCATTGCTACAAATACTTCGAGCATAGTGATCCTTTATGCGACTCTCATGGCAATTTGTCTTCCTTCCAGTTCTTCTATCACTGTTCTCAAGGTCTTTGATGCTGGCGTCTCACTTCGGTCATTGACTTCACTCTCATTGTAGGTATTATCGCGTCTTGTCGTGAGTATTCAACTATGATACTCCTATGGTTGTTGATGGCTCAAGACACGCGACATCGTGCCTGCGAACCCGCGCAACTCTTCCACCACTTGTCTCACAAGGCACTGATTGCCGCCTGTATTTTTGCATAAGACGAACTGCAAGCTCTCCAAAATACTGTTGCGCTTTTCGTTGTTGTTCTTGTTTCTACTAAGAGGATTCTGGGCCACCCGAGTTTGCTGCCAGGCAGGCTCTTGACTGCTCTTGCTTGTATAGTTTCATGTTCGTGTGCTTTCTGTCTCCAGGAACATTGTGTTGGTGTTCCCTGTTCGGTTGGGTCAGGCAAGAACACCGGCCCTCTCTCCTAACCTTCTTCTACATGTTCACTTTTGAGTGTTCGGTGGATGCCCAGCTGTTGGATCTGTAGGTCCTAGTCGCAGGCAGGGGCTTTGTTGGGCCTGTTGGCTCTGATGTTGCTTTGCCCGGTTTCATGCAAAAGGTATGCGCGCCCCTGCTTGTGTATAAGGTTCTGGTGAAGAGGTTTGGTGTACAGGAAGGGAGTTTTTTTTGCCACTATCCTTAGTAGTGCTCCTATTGCTCTCAAGAGACGTTCACAACACGTCAATTGTGCTTGCCACGTCTGTTTCGGTCTTGACTATCCATAGCTTAGGTGGTAATTTCTATTAATTTCGACCACTTTCGTTTCGCGAGTCCTCGCCAGGTGCTTCACCACTTTCTTTGTGACGAACGCTGCCTGATAGTTCTATGGGAGATTTGCCGCAATGAGCTTAACACTGCTTTTGCCAGACGTAGAGTTGAATTACTAGTGCCGTTTTCTGCTAGTTTGTTGATTGTAATTAGCCCGCGATCAACTGGGAGCTGCTGCGCCGTCCCCTGCCCTGGTCCCACCTTTTATGAGCATTGCTGCCGGCGCTGATGCTGTTGTTGGCACTGCTGCTTCTGTTGCTGCCGGTGCGCTCCAATTGCTTTGGTCGTTGATGTCATAACTGTTCACTGCTCCTTTTGTTTTCTTGCCATCGCACGTTCATGTCACGGTTGCTCAGCAAGTTAGAAGTGCAAAAAGGGCGGGGTTGGCCCTCCGTCGCTATTGTACTTCTATGTGGCCACGGCCTGACTGCCGGCCTAAGCGAATCAAGCCCACACTCGTTGAGGACCATCTTGTCTCATTTTGGTTTTGGTTGAGCTTCGTTTAGCATCTTTTGCTGCCTTACAGCCGGACCAAGCAAAAAAAAGCAGAAGCTATGATCGTGCTATGACAGATTCATGACTGGGAAGTGGCAGTATGCGCCATGACAGGTGTCTGTTAATGTATGACGATATGCTGGTCGACAGAGGCCCAGCTTTTTTTTATCTGTGAACTTGTAGCTTCGTTTTGGAGAGGAAGCGGCTCAAGAACTTGGGAACCAAAGCTAACTTTTCTAGTAGCATGACAGGACCGTCTGGCAAGAATTTGTTGCACGACTTGGGCAACGCGCACATGGATGTCTCTGCGGTGTCCATTGGCGAATTCTGGAGAAGGATCTCAGAAGGACCCCGTTCGACACATTGCGTGTCTGGGACGCACCTTCAAAAAATCGGGATGCTAAATCCTCGGACCTGAGTGGAAGTGAATTTTTTGAGAGCCCAGGGTGTACCGAGCGCGAAGGACTCGTTGCAAAACAGTTTCCTCAAATATGCACTTTGCGGTTGCTTGGAACGAATGGAAAGTTACGCCGCTGAGGTCATCATTCCCAAGTTGGCCAAGAAGTTCTGGCAGGGCCATGAGAGGCTTTTGTTCGACTATGTTTATCATGGAGGGCAGCTGTACGTGATTGGTGGCCAGACGCCCAGGTAAAGCAGAGGAGCCTAGCATAAGTCTGTCTTGCCACGCATGGCTACATGTTTTCAATGCAGATGTTTGGTGCGAAGAGGCAATAAGCTGTCTACAAGTAGGTGCTTCCGAGTTCCCGAACAGACTTTGGCTCATTTTGAATTTTTGAGTGCGTTGTGGCTTCAGCATGAACTGCAAAAATTCCTGACACAACTGGAGGCCACTTCAACCGCGATGTGCTACATGACATCTTCGGGTTCAATCTGCAGCATGCGCATTCTGGCAACGTGCCTAAGCTTTAAAGCTTCAGACTGCCTATGCGCCCTGTGATGGTTTCAGCCGTAAGTAGCCGTGTCATCGAACGCAGGCTGCTGAGGTTTGTGCTAGCCGCTCCCGAACTCTTGAAACCAGGTGCAGTATCTTCAGCAAGGTCACAGAGCCATTGCGCCTGAGTGCTCGGGCAAGTGGTTGAGCCTAGCCTGCATATAGTAGCTACTGCCCCTTAAGAGGAGCACACGAAGACAACTTCTGCAAGCAGCTGCCGTTCTGAGAGTCATCCTGCAAGGAAGATGCTTCCTGTGCTTAATGCGATGACAGCTGCCACTTGGATGTAGCTCAGTCTTCATGAGCTGTTTGGCACCGTCAGAACTCTTTCAGTGATTCAGGTAAAGCTGTCTCCGCAGGGTCGGAACTTTGGGCATTCAGCGACGTCGATCCTGGCATGCATGAAACATGCGTTATGATCAGCGTCTGAAAGTCAGACATTGCTCGCTCTCAAGCTGACTGCATAGATCTAGAGGAATGACAAAGGCCATGTGCAGACCATGAAAAGAATGTTTTTTTGAAGATTGCTGTCGACTTATGGTAACTTGGAGAGCATGCTCGCCCTTCAGAGATCCCAAGTTCTCTGAGGACCGGGCTCTACTCAGCAGAGGAGACTTCTTCGAGCTTCAACAGCCCCTTCTGATCAAAATAAAGCGTGGTCCTGAGAATGCAATAACATTTTTCTCAACGATCTGAGGTTTCGGCCTGGTAGACCTCCAGCTCGGTGGAGGTCCTCGGACATACTCACCATTCCTTGCTCCAGGGTTTGCGTTCCGGAAGGCAAGGGAGCCTACTTTGCTTTCGACTGGCATGATGACGTGTCGCAAGAAAGGCGCCCATGGGCAGCCGCCTCAGCTTTAGCAGTCCCACATTTTGTTTTGCGTTGCTTCCTTGACATTTTGGTGGTGCTGACATGGGACACGGGTCATGTTGCGACAGTTTAATCCTAACGTGCGACACGTCTCCACTTTGGCCGCAATTTCCTGTTGGCTCATACCCTGTCATGTGTCATGTTAGCAAGGCTATGACATTCGCCATGCTGGCCAACTGCAACACGCAAGAGGCAGCGCAGTAGACACACTCGGTGATGTGTGGTGTCAGTCGGAAGCCAAATATTCATGAAAACTGGAAAGCGTCTTGTAGCACAGCCTGGATTTTCCTGACCAGCTTGCAAGAGGGAAGCGCTTTGCCCAGGGCTCTGAGCTGGCCATGTGAGTTGAGCAAGACCATGGCCATTGCTGCATCTGATTCAGGGATTTCAGGATCGAGGGCTTCGGGTTCGCGTGGAGTCAATCGAGTGATCACGCCGACCTCATTCCCAGAAGTCGTTTCATCTTCCTGTGGTTGCTAAACTGCAGCGCTGTGGTGTGGTCAAACCCTTGCAGGAGCAATGCGCTGCTTCATCTTGTTCTTGTGGAGTGACGAAGACAGTCATGATTGATCCTCCTCTTGCAAACTGTTTTGGAAGGTTCGCATCAGTGCAATGCCGGCTGACTCACAAGCACGAGGCCGCAGGGATCTTGCAACTTGAACTTGGTCTTCCTGCATTAGCAGCCATCTCGGCAGGCTGGCAGGCGCCTGCTCCAGCCATGCCGAAGGTGGCTGCTTCAAAGATACCGGAATGCATACACAGCTGTTGACATCTACGCTTTATGTCTGTGTGATGCAAAACATCAAGATACATGCAGAGTCTGGAGTCCAAAGCATGCTATGTAGCTGCTTCTGGCTTCTCCTCAAGGAAGATGCGACGTGCTCGAAAGGTTCCTGCATGACAGGCAAGAGCACAAGCAAGCCTGACAAGGTACTCAACCCAGGACTGCAGGCTGTTGGTGGCCCAGGCAGGTTTCTGCCAGAACGTTTTCTGCGTAGGTTCGCACGCTGGACTGGACTTTGAGTAGGACGAGGGTTCTTGCGTTGTGTTTGAAAGATAGCAGGCATTACAATAGAATGTGTACGTTTAAGTGTAGGGTGCGTAGATCAATTGCAAATCGTGAAGTAGGTCACAGAGCATATACCAACGAAAAATTTTGTCGATGGCATATGTTGAGCCTCTGCTTGGAAGGGAGGATGGATAAGAGTGGGAGAAGACGACAAGACAGCTACCCTGCGGTGAAGTGCCTCATTAGAGCGGGGCAGTGGGGTCGACCGCAGGCTTCAATTTATCTTCAGATTTTCCTCAGATTTTCGTCAGTTTTTCCTCAAATTTTTCTCTCCGTTCACAAACCATTTCCGCTAATACACCGCTAATTTTTTTCAATTGAAATGTTTCCTTGATTCCAATGTTTACATGCCAACGCCGGTCTCAAGTCTAGGCCTGTAGCTAGCGTAAATGGGAAAATACGCGAAACTAAAACCCAAAATGACAAAAACACCAAGAAATCAAGTCCCGTAGTTTTGGGGCTGCAGAAAAGTGAAAGTAACAAAAACAATAAAATCACCAACAAAACCAAAACAAAAACAAGCAAACAACATGGTACCATATTTTCCATATCCCAGGAGCAGGGGGTCGGATTTTTTTTGGTTTCTTTTTTTTTGTGTTTCGCTTTCGAATCATGAGTTTTTGGTATTTTTCGTTGTATTTTTTGTAAGAATCTACCGGTTTTTGGAGTATTATATATAATAGCATTTTGCATGGGCCTGCAACAGTCCTATCTGCATGTGTAATGTGCAGGGTGCACATCCTTGCCCCAAAAAAGCTGAGAATTGGCAGACTCGCAAAGATTTCAGACAGATGCTTGTCCCATGTGCAGAAAGACAAACAGGCTACTTTGGAATTCGCCCCACATGTTTTGGGAGAGGGGAAACGATTCTGGTTTTGGTTTTCCAAGCGCCCTCTTTATATACGCGAACCTACTAGCAAAATCTTGAGCATTGAGCATCTGTTGCATCTTATGTTTGACAGATTCGGGCAGGGGCGAGCGCTTCCTGGCCTCGCAGACTTCAGGCCTCTAGACTGTTTTGGATGACGCAACATTTGCAACGAAAGTGTTGGCAACTGCTGCCAGACCACAGCTGCGGCTTTTTCTCTTGACGCTTGGGAAGGAACTTCGCTCAGTTCTCAGAGCGTCCCTGAAACGATGTGCCAAAATCATTCTAGATGGCCTAGACGCAGCGGTTGCGTTGCTGTTTCTCGGCCAAGCTTGTTGATATTGTTTTGTTGCTGAGGCTGCTGACTGGCAATCCGGTTGAGCCAGATCTGGAGGTTCTGCCGCAGTGTCTGGCGAACATAGAGCCGCATCGCTGTCCGAGTCGTCGTCTCGAATCATCGGAGGATGGTCCTACAAATCTGCAGCTCCGCCCTAATGACAGGTTTCCATTGCGCTGGCCTGTCCCTTCCATCCTGCTTCGAGTGATGGGCCACATTCCCAGCTTGCGGAAGAACTGGTGAACAGATCATCACCCTCTGCGGTTCAGAATCGAGATCTTGTAAGAAGGATTTCTCTAGGCTCTAAGGCTTTCAATTAAATCATCGCCACATGACCAGACTGTCCGACATTCGCAGCCTAGCTGGCCCACAGCGCCGCGCATGGCTGAAATTGAGCCTGACCTTGACATGACATGACCTGACAGAACATTGTTCTCGGCCGAAGGCTTGCTAGATCCGCTAGCAAAGGCTTGTACTAGCAATGGCCCTTCCACATGGAGCGGCCCGCCCTTGCAGGCAGTCCAATAAAACTCGAAGGCTTCTTATGCTAGTGCACCACATGCTGCAGGCTGAGCCTGCCCGCGGATGTTCCCTTCAGCTCAAAGTGGCAGCTGGGACGGGCATCTCCGCCTACATCGGCAGGCTGGCCTTGAAAAGCGCATCCACTAACAAAGGGCGATGTGTTGGCAAGCTGGCATTTGCAGGCTGGCGCTGGAGCCTTCCGAGGAGAAAGATGGCCGCACCCGCCTTGCGATTTGGGCGATTTGGGCAGCTCAGGGCGAGCCTTGGCCGGTCTGCAAAGAGGATCGACGGGCTCCTTGACTCCTCATGGCTCCTCCAGTCTGCATTTTATCCCTTTTTCATCTTGATGAAGTTTGGTATGCACGTAGCCAGCACATTTCAGGTCGCCATCAACCTTTACAGTGATGCCATTTCTTTTTGTGGCTCGAAACTGCAAGAAGAACCTGAAGCTTACAGATGTTATGGTGTTCTATGTGGCGGACCATTCATTCCTTCTTGGTCGCACAGGTTGCTGCAGCAGTGGCAAACCGTGTGTCAAATCGCATTCTCTTGGCACCCTTGATGCGCCATACATACTGTGTCCTGTCTGCACTTGAAACAGCAGCTAAATCTTCAGCGTCCAGAGCATCCCAGTTCTGGCACTCACGACCACAATGGCGCAATTGTCGATATATTGCCTCTGGTTATGGCAGAAGGTCCGCCAAGGAACGTCAGGCTTTGGGAGACTTCAGTCTTTCTTGCTGCAAACAGAGTAGCAGTCGTGGAGGAGAGATCACCAAGTCCATGTGGGAGTTTGTCAGATCACATCCCTGGTTGCTCGGCGCCTTTGGCCTCTGAGTCTCGTCTGCTCTGGCTCCGCTCTTCTTTGGGCTTTCTTGGCAAGCTTGCTTGTGTCTAAGTTACTGTAGCAGTAGCAGTTGCAGGGTTGTTGCGGCTTCAAGATGCAGAGGTAAAAGCCCTGAGGGCATGTTCGTGCCAGTGCTTGTCGAGCCTTCAGGTGAAGGAGCTTTTTTCCCCTTGGTTTTCTACTCAGCGGCGCGGTTGCCGGGAAGCCTGGTCCAAGTGCTGAACCAGACCCTCATACCTTTTACTGCCACATGTCAGGCAACACAGGTAGACTTCAAGCACATACCAATGCTGGAATGCATATGCGGGTTCAAGCTTCCTTCCCGACGCAAGGTTCTTTTCAGTTTTGTTTGTCTCAAGCGGCGATACGACAGTACCCAGATGCTGGGTGTTGTGGCAGCTGGGATGCACGTGTTGCACTACGTCCGAAGGTATTGTCAAGGCACTTTTTATGACCCAGCCGCAAGAGGCGGCATTCTGCCTGCTCTCTGTTGCAAGTGTTTCAAGGTCGTTCTTTGCGGCGTGACGTTGTTTACGTCCTTGCCACAAAGCTCTGGATCACCCTCAGTATTTCTAGTTCTTTGCATCGCCGCTTATGGGTCCTGTGCTGAGTGTCCACACGCATGCATGTCCTTGATGTCTGACAGCGCTTGTGATTCTGAGGCTTCAAGCAGCAGCATTCTGGGCAGCACCAGAGGAATGAATGATCACCCATTAGTTGTGTCGAAGTAAAGGTCCCTGTGGCATTCGTGATTTGCATTTGGCAGTTGCTGTAGCAGTGTAGGTTCACAACAATGCCCTTCCTTAATGTCTTTGCGGCTATTAGCCTTGATAGCGTCGCTTTCATTCAGATGTAGATTGTTTCTTTTTAGTGGAGCCTTTGTTGGAGCCCTTGCCTGATCCTCTGGCTGCAGAAGCTGCTGACTTAGGAGCGGCCTTACATTTGGGGGTCAAAAGGGGTTGATTCTTAAGTCGAGCGTTCTCCCGTTCCAGCTCTTGGACCTTGGTAAACAAGTCAGCATTCGCTCTGACTGGTGCACGCTTCTTGAACTCAACAGCTAGTTCCTCAGCAACATGTTTCAAAGTGTGGTCCGTGCCGAGCTTCCCAGTCATGCAACTCCTTCTGCGGACGCCGTCGCCTATGTTCGGCGATTCTGGTGACAAAGTCTTGTCCGTCTGGTGTCACAAGATCTCCTTGAATGCAATGAAGGAAATTGCCCGCGAAAACCAACTCCTGCCTGGATCGAAAGTGCTTCCAAGACACCCTTCGACCATGTGCCATCATTCTCAATGCCCAGTGCAAGTTTAGGGACTGTGTGAGTGAGCTTTGCAATGGGTCATGTCTGCAGGGATTGGGCTTTGCAGCTGCAGTGAGCTAGAGGCTGCGCTAGAAAAGGGTGCTGTGTTTGCCCTGCACTTCCGTGGCATTAGTGAGCCACTTTCATGGCGCCGGAGCTCCTGATCACGATCCTGGGCATCGCTTGCTGACCGCTGCGCCGCTCGTGTTCGAGAACTACCGCACGATTTTCCGCTCGAAGGCGAAGCTCCCCTGGGCAGTTCTTCAACGACCATTACCTGATTCTGTAGTTTCTCCTCGCTGGTTTTCGGCAAGAGAAGCATGAGTCAGAGTATGGCGAACGACCAGATTCCTTCGTGGGACAGAGATCCCAATACCTTCGAGCGCTTCGCCACGAACTGCAGATGGTACTCGAACAGCTTGAAATCTTCAGCGCGTCCCCTGGCTGCTCCAAGAGTTTGGCACAAGCTTACTGGATCAGCGAAAAGCGTGGTGCGGAACCTAGATCCTGAGCAGTACATTGGGACGGATGGTCTGGAAAAGCTCTTGCAAGTTCTCCGCAAAAGTCCCCTTCAACGGCTCCCGATCCCGGACACCTTTCAACGGCTTGAGCGGTGGACCGGGATGACCAGAAGATCCCAAGAATCAATTCCTGAGCTCCTGGTCCGCGAAGAGGAGTTGTTCACAGAACTTCAGCAGAGCCTTCTTCGTGCCCGTTCAGGCCCCGATCCTGGTAAAGCTGTTCCCCATGATGAGGAGGACAGCTCAGAGAACGACAAGGAGGCCCAGGCACCTCCCGGACGAGAAGGTACGGCTTGGACGGCGGGGGCGTCCCCGAAGAAAGGTGCCACCTCGTCCGCCGAGAAAGACAAGGAGGCACCTTCGCAGGAGAAGGCCGAGACTCGGTCAGCGACCTCAACTCCGACGAGCCGCCGGTCCAGGAAGTCTTGTTTGGAAAAGGGGTTCTTTGAAGAGGAGCTTAGGGCGTACAGACTGTCGAAGTCGGCGGTTTTGAGCCAGACTGAGAGACAGCAGGTGCTGACTTTGACCGGCAATTCGACCAGATTCCAGAGTGTCCGCCAGGCACTGAGGGCTCTTCATGGTGACGGTGTCCTGGGCTATGCCTCGGAGAAAACATGGGATACCTATGACGAGTCATGGGAATACCCATACGGCGAGGATGAGGAGAGCTACTGAAACCAAGCGGACGAGGCCTGGGATGACTGGGACAATGGCGAGTGGGCCTGCTATGAGTAGAACGATCCCGATGGCGGCCCGCCTGACAATGACTTCGTGCCTGAGACCTCAGAGGACAAGGCCCTCGTGAAAGGCCAAAGCTCGACAAGCAAAAGCTACTTCCCTCTTGGTGGCAAAGCCGGCGGAAAGCCAAACCCTTCGCGCCCGAAAGGGCCCTATGCAAAACCATGGAACGGAAAGATCGGAAGCAGAAGGGCCAAGACGGACCCTGCGCCGCTTGTGGCAAGACTGGCCACTGGTTCCTCAACTGTCCTAGCCGACAGCAGAAAGGAAGCAGCTTCAAGAGTGACAAGAAGGGTGGATACAAGAAAGGCTTCGGCAAGCCTGAGGGCAGGGAGATGCGACGCTTCATTTTTTTTGATTTTCCGGGTCGATGAAGAGGTGCCTGCGCTGCCAAACTCTGGCAGGTACCTATGTGCTCTCGTGCGAGGACGGAAGACCCGG
The DNA here is from genome assembly GCA_905231905.1 of Symbiodinium pilosum. Lineage (NCBI taxonomy): Eukaryota > Dinophyceae > Suessiales > Symbiodiniaceae > Symbiodinium > Symbiodinium pilosum. The sequence goes on from CAJNIZ010044804.1 coordinate 16,647, forward strand.
CAACAGCCTGCCACCGGGCTCGGTGATCATCGACGCAGGAGCGACTGAGTCTGCGTGCGGCGTCCAGACCATGGAGGAGTTGTTGCTCTTCTTGGGCTGCCACTGTGAAGTCTGTCTGGAGGACCGACCTGTCTTCAAGTTCGGCGATGGACGAACGCTTCAGGCGGTCTCCCGCGTAGACTTGGAGACTTCCGCCGCAGGCAGACTGTCCGTGTGCTGGACAGTGAAGCTGCTTTGAGAACACCCTTGCTCCTTGGAGGAAGAGCGATGCGGAACATCAAGGCCACCGTCGGATACGAGGACGAGACCTTGATGTTCACAATGATCCTGCTCGAGGACTTCGCTTTCTTCCGCTTTGGGCCACTTGTGGTGGACATTTGGTGGCCAACTTGGCAGATTCAAGCTTTTCCCTCGGCCATGTGCGTGCATACATGGAGTCAGAGTTTGGCCCTAAACTGCCACACAGATTCCTTTGTTCAACAGGTCTTGCTGACACCTGGACTTGCCGAGGAACCCCGCCAAGGCTGTGCCAAGACCACCCCTGGTGCAGACGGAGATGATGTCCTCCTCAACTGGGAGACGCACTCATGAAGCTGTGCAATCCTGTGGCAAAAGGTAGGACGCGTGGAGTTTGCCCGTGCGGTGCGTGTGGGCCAGAGAGCAGTTTCAAGTTTGAAACCGTGACCGCGCAGCTTGTTGACATGTTCCCTGCCTCCATAACGAGCGCGAGACTTACTTACAGGAGAGAGCGCAACAACTTTCATGCGAATCTGCGGCGCCTGAGGCTCAAACTGTGAAGCTTGCGCTCCCGACTACCACAACATGTCCAAGGCGGCAGCTCCGACCTCGGCCTTCGAGGCGAATCCCGCTCAGCTTCTGGCAGCCCGAGAGGACGACCCGCGTCGCACGGGATGGCCCTGCGACGGGAAGCACTCTCCCGGGCCAGTGAAGCCAGTTTGCGAGCTGGCAGAGTTGCAGCCGATGTGCCCTCCGCCTGATGTATCAGCCGGCTCTCGCCGTCAAGCCGGGCCGACGAGGGAGGTCTTGGTCTTGGTTGCATCGGTGTCTCCACCTTGCGAATGGAGAAGACTTCCGAGGAGATGACAGAGGACCTGGTGAACGCGAAGGTTCTGGAGATCGCCGGCCGCGTGAAGCAACAGGGCTACAAGGTGAACGTCCAGGAGTACATGGAGAAGCAGAAGGGCCGATCATCGGGGCCGCCTCCAACGAACGGCGCGATTCCCGACTGCCCCAACAGCGGTGACTACGGCCAGGGAGGGTGGAACTTGACTTCCCAGAATCACCTCCATCTGCACCACTAAGGTCCACGACAGGATTGCTCTTGGGCACCGACGAAGCAGCAACAGAAACAACTGGCCGCAAGGAAGATGAACCCAAGCTGCGATCAACCGTTGAAACAGGCGGCGCATCAGGTAAAGCCCATGAAGGTAAAGCTGACACAGGAGGAGGGTAAGCTTGCACACCTTCTGGCAACGCCCACTGGGGTATGTACTGCGGACGGCTCTTAGGCTTTGCGCCAACTTTACCAGCTAACATATTCATCAGGGAACTTCGCACGGCACTGGCATTTTCACTCAACAGCGACGTCGGCAAAGGGATTCCAAACTCCGGGCGCAAAGGCTCGGAGCACTAGCTGGCGCACACGGCAGGCAGCGACCAATTCGCCAGGCGTTTCTGTTGGGCTAGTATGGCTTATGCTGGCACTGAGACCTCCATGTGGCGTCTTGTGGAGTCCCACCTCGGACTCCAGCGCTTGACTGGGAAACAAGTCCCTTCCATTGTTCACATCGTGTCGATACCACTAAAAGGCCCTTTCTTCAACTGCAGGATTACATCATTTACCGTTCTTGACAAGTACCGAAGTGCAAAGCCACACATGGATAAAGACTGTACCGATTGGCTTCCCATCTCGAAGATGTTATCTACGGAGACCTGCTGGTTCACTTAGAGCAATGTCCTACACACATGGACCTAGCATTATATGTCATGAAATTGTCGACTTGTGCAAGTCAAAATCATCCAACTGTAGAACATGACTGTAAGCAACAAGTCTGCAAACAACATGTCTGCAGACACATGAAGCACATCACTGTCACAACCTGCCATGGCACTCATCCTTACTCATCCCTTGTCTTCTTCCACGGCTTCGAGTGAAAACTCGCGCAACTCCGGAGACCTGTTTTGAAAAATGCTAATCGCTCTGTACAAGCAGGAACGCCAGGTTGATCAGACCTGGTATCCCATGGCGCTGGTAGTCTCGTTTAGTGCGGTCCCACAGCCATGCCGCACTCCCCTGCGACTTCAAAGAAAACCACCTCTCGAATTGTATCAGGTCCTTTTCCTATATGTTCTTCGAAAAAAACATCAATCATGCACTTTAGTGATTAAAAACCATTAGCTTAGAATCAGGGTGCACGCACACAGCGGTGGCTTCATGTTTGCAGCTGGATACAGCTGATATCAACCACATTTTTTGCAGTAAAGCTCGCCTGTACAGACACCACTTGTTTATCATGGTGAAGACGCGTTTGTTGCATGACCTTGACAATGCGTAGAAGATGTAGTTGTGGAACCGCACACAGGAAACCTGAGAATGTGCGGATGCGCGTTTCAAGAGGCACTGCGAATGGCAATCTTGCTGAGGCAATGGTTGTGAAGGAGACAGTTTTTCTCAGGTTCTCGCAATTAAGCAAGGGGCAAGGCGGGAGTTGCTGCTACGGGGGTGAGCAACAACTAGCACAACGAGTTGACAGGAAAGTCCAGCACGAGGCACCCGTTCGCGGTGGCCCAAGTTCTTCTTCTCGTTCTACATGTTTTGCACCTTGCAGACCAGTTTCTCTTGCCCTTCTGACAAGCCTTGAATTGAGGATGCAGCGCTCTTCCTGACCATTGGCACTTGCTGCCGCTGCGCTGTGCAGCTTTTGGCCTGGCCAGTGTATCTGCAGTTGGTGTCCCCAGCTCTTGGAGTCAGGAGCTTTGTGTCTCGGCAGTGCGGCAATTGGATTTACTGATGTGCAGAGTCGCAAGGAGCAGCGCAACAGCCGGCATCATGGCAATGATGCAGAGTTCTGTTCTGCCTCTGACGATATTTTACATTGCTGCAAATGTGGCTAGGATGCCAGGAGAGTGCTGGGAAATTTAAGTAGGGCAGCGGTTCTTTGAGCTGCACGCTTCCATGAGATTTCAACATTCTGTAAGGTTGCCATCAGCATCACGGCATTGCTGCTGGTACAGATGACCTCCGCTTCGACAGTTGTTTTGGCCAACGTTGCGGCCGGCCTGCAATATAGTTTGTACGGATCCAATTGCAATAGTCCTTGGGTCTTGAAGCATGTCAGTGTGCGCTGATTTAAGTTTCGGAGCTGTGTGTGTGTGTGTGTGTGTGATCCTGCACTTGAGTTGCCGGAGCTGCTGTCTGCTAAACCTCTCGGTCTGTAAGTTTGTCTCGTCCTTGTGCATGCGCTTGCAGCGAGAATGCTCAGCTTTGAGCAGGTCCGTTGGACAGTGCTGCCAGGGTTGTGGGTGCCGCAGGTAGCGCTGCCGCTGTCTGCATTGCTCTTCTGCCTTCCGCTTCCATCGTTGGAGCGCGAGGCCAGGCAAGGATCAATTGCAGCATTCGTTGCAGTTCACACGCTTGAGGTAGTGTGTGCAGCATGTTGACAGGTGTTTCATTGGCGCTTCGCAGTCAGTCTCTTGCTAGTTATTGTAGGGATCTTTGGCCGCATCAAGACGTCGTGGGATGATCATTGCCAAGCCTTGGCCTGAAAATGTCATGCCAAGGAATTTGCTCTACAGCCATCGCTCGCTGAAGCTCTGATGCTTTCAGAGCCATTTATGTAAATGAATCGACTGCGACGATCTGTGCAGCACCGCAGTCCAACGCACTGTTGCTTTGCCTAACGTTGTGTGCTGCGCGGCGCGAAAAAGCTGCAAAACAGGTACGTCGTTTGTTTCCCCTTTTTTCTCCCTCAGACAGCTGTGCCATGCTGTGCCATGCTGTGCCATTCTGTGCCATGCGGTGGTCACAGTGGTCATGTAGGCTTCGTGAAGCAGATGCAAGCAGCTGTGATGGCATCAGAGCCGCAGCCTCAGAGCCTCAGACTTCAATTTTTGCTGTTCTTACGAGTATCATCACGAAACAAATCAACCTGGCAATTCCTTTGTAATATTGTGGATGATCTGCTCTCTGATACAGACTACGATGGCGCAGGATTTTGCACATTCGCTGCCTTGATCCGGATTTCGTAGAGTGAAGGTCATCAGTGAAGACTGCGAAGTGTTGCAACATTTTCTTTATCCATAGTTCTTGAATGACTTCTTTGGCTGCACCAGGACCTGTTGCCACAAATCTGTACTGTAACGGCCACCAATTTGTGTAAGATGCGCTGTGATTCGCTGTGCTTGCCAGCTGTAGAAAACGTTTTCAACCTTGTGGGCGAGGTGGAACAGCATTCTGACTGATTGTAACAGGGTTCAAATAGTTTTAACTTTATAGCCAGCCTTGGAGGCAGCCCGTAACCCGCGGGGATAAAGACCATCTTGGTAACATGGGGGATAAAGACCATGTTGGTAACATATATATATATATATTTACACATGTGTATGTATATATGTCTGCAATTATGTATATACTTTTTTTTTTATCCTGGAGAGTGCTTATGCGGATTTTCGGAGCGTTGGGATAACGTCAATGTGGCTGAGCCTTGGCTGAGGAAAAGATGCTGGACAACTTGTTGACACCGGAGTCAGGCTGTTCATTGCATTTTGCAAATTGCGGCTGTGACGCCGTGGCAACAGTCTGTTAGCAGGCTTTTATGCTGCCCTGGCACCGAAGACGAACCTGCAGCTGGTTCATTTTGCCCCGCCTACTGCTTGGAGCACTGCTGAAAAACGCAGAACACACCTGATATTCCCCCACAAGATGTTCAAAAGCTCACATGTGTGTTGAGGCCCCACATCATCCAAGTACTGTCCGATTGCCCGCCGATTGAGAAGATTGAGGAATCAGCGCCAAGTCAGCAAAGAGCCTTGACTTGCTTCATGACTCGGGCAGCAACAATAAAGACCTGACGTTGTGCAGATGGCTGCTATAAGCCCAGAGTACAATTCGAAGGTAATTGTCTATGCAGTTTGTGCCTTCATAATGACACTTGTGACATTCTTATCACACGTTAGCAACAGATTTCGTGCTTGTGAAGCATGTCTTTTGCCTCTAAGCATGAGGAATGCATCAGGCTATGCTGCTAGGGACAGCAGACATTTCCATTGCGGAAGCATTCGCTCAGTATGCCACACTAGTCCAAGGATTAAGTGCTCCAGTTCTATGGCATGCCCCATGAGTCCAAGGATTTGGAGAGAATTATTTTTGTTCAGGATGGCCGATTCCATGGTACACACTTAAGAGTCGGAGGCATTTAGCTTGAGGAACTCGGATTTGGGGCGAGGCTGAACTGTAAACCCAGCTATCATCAAGCCCTAAACAGGCGTACCCCGGACTCGTGGTGGCCCTTAGATTAGCAAGGTGTTCTTTGGACTATTTTCTGGTAAGCCTGAGTGAAGGACACTCGTCACGCCGTTGCTCTGCTAGGACGTAAGCCCCGGACACACAGTGCTATCTAGAAAGAACCCTCGGACCAACGGAGCGTCCCCCTCCAAACGAATCTGGATCCTAGCTTTAGATTAGATTCAATAGGAGAAGGTTTTCCGGAGCTCAGAATATGCTGTTAAAAGAATTCAATAGAGGGAGGGTTTCTGGAGCTCAGAAAATGCTGTTCAATAGATTCTGGAATCCCTAGGGGGGGCAGAGAAATTTGGATAATCAAGTCTCCAAGACATTCGTATTCTTGAGGACCCAAGCAGCTGCTGGACTACCCCCTTTAAAAAATGATTGCCTGGCCTCCTTGAATAAGCGATGCAATGAGAAGCCGATACTTTTGGACCTGGCCTGAAACCTACTAAAAGTCCTGAGGCCTGACATCTTGAAAAGTTTGCTTTCAAATAGCGAGCCTTTTCAAGGAAAGGCCCTTGCTTTCTATAATCCCTGGGGGGCCCGAAAATCTCGGATAATCGAGACTCCCCAAAACATTCGTATTATTGAGGACCCAAGACGCTGCTGGAAATGATTGTCTGCCCTTCTCGAATAAGCGATGTAACGACAAATCAATAGTTTGGGACCTGGCCTGAAACCTGAAATCCTGAAGCTTATCAAGATCCTTGAGGCAAACATCCTGATCTACCATTTTAGTATGAGCAGCTTGGACTAGAAAGCACATTAGTTTTTAATCTACATCATTACTTTCAGAAAAAAATCTAGGCCGCGCAACTTCGCACTATTAAGGGGCCCCAACCGAACCAGGGGGTGCTGAATAATTTCGGCGACACTTCGCACAATCCCCATACTATTCGTGACCAAACATTAGCAAAGATCAGCACGTCGTAATCTGCAAGGCACTGCGGGCCTTGATATCCATTGGGCTGAATACTTTCGGCGATTTGAGTATTCAAAGGTGCTGCATATGAACGCAGCTTGCGACTTTGGTGGCAGTGGACAAGGCAGAGAGGTGTTCAAACTTGTGAGCTTTGTCCGTCGTTCTCTGGCAGGAGCCGAGGAAGTTTACACGAGCTCAACTGCATTCCTGTTGCAGCCTTAACTTGCGGGATGCCGGGATTTGGTCCAGGACTAGATCCAAGTTTTCGTGTCTTCATAATTGCAGCACTTCTCGCCCCTTTCGCCGTGGCTATGTCTGGTAAAATTCCTGGAGGCATAGGTGGCTAGCTACAGCAGTGTGTACAATGTGTGTTCGTGTTTTGCGGAGCCGGGACGGCCACTGCTTGCTTGCAGCTTAAATCTGCCACGAGCCAACGACACATCAACAAGTTTGGACACAACCAGCTGCAAATCATTCCGAGGAGGCCAGAGCTTAAATGAACCGTCTGGAGCAACGAAAAGAGCAAAGCATCCACCGGAATCAGGCAATTTCAGACCCAAGCATACCTGCAAAACCACGCCTGCATCAGAAAAACTCCGAAACGCACAAAGAAGTCTGCAGAACAAAGACAACCAACCTAACAAAGATAAGCTCATGCAAAGAACACGAACAGATTTCAACACAAGTGGGACACAAGAAACTACACTCACCAACCACCTTTCTGTGCTTCCTGAAGCTTTGCTTTTTGAGTGTTTGACTGTTCTTGCAATTATGTTCGTCGTGAGAATTTTCAAAGGTGCTCTAAGAACCCTTCTGTTTTTGGCTGTTGGTTTCTCTTTCATGAGGTGTTGAGGTTGATCAACTGTTTTTCTTGTCGAGAACTGATGGATGGCCAAGAACACACTTTGGGCCCCTGCCCAGGCGCTCACACCTGTTCCAGTCCCAGCTTGGAGTGGAGATGCTCAGTCGAGACTTGCGGAAACAGGCACGTTCCCCTTATGATGCTGACTGGTCAGATGGTCAGGTTGTTGTTGCTGTGTGCTGCAGCTGTTGTGTCTTGCAGTCCGGCAACTCTGGCTTTGTGAGTCCTGAAACGGCAGGTTTGCCGACGACCTCTGTGCAGAGGCTATGCAGAACTTCTACGCGAGACGGTCAGAGGATGCCAGTCTCTTAGCTTGGAGGCTTCTGTGCACACCCTTGCAGACCTGTTTCCTACGTTGCGCAACGAAAGGCCCGGAGGATGCCGGCCATAAAGGTATCGTTGCCAGAGTGGTGCCTCTTCAGCAAGTTGCTGCTATGGCTGCTGTATTGATCGTGGAATCTCGATCTCTGCAGGCGCGCGCCGTCGACACCACCATGGCTTCTTGCTTGGAGGCTGCACCGTTAGTGTGTGTGTGTGGTGTGTGTGTGCTAATCGACCTTGGAAAAAGGTTCCATAGCTGATGAAGAAGGGGCTTTATGTCGCTCACAAGACTGGCCTTACAACATATTTTCATAGACGGCAGAGATAGATGTTGCGTGCGGTAGCCTAATGTACAAGCCAACGGGCACAGGGAATTTTATGTGTTCGGACTACGCGGAATCAAGAGGCCCATAGCTGTCCGCGCGAAAGGTTCACAGCGCAAGCCAGGGTGATGCTACTCACTCCGAAGTGGCGTCCGCAAGCTCAGCATGTTCATGCATTTTCCAACCAGTGCTTTGGCAGTCAGCAATTGCTCCTCGTGCCACCGGACATCGAAGGTCTAGCGGCGGTGGATCCGTAACTGGAGTGTGGTCCAGTGACATGAGCGCGCGAAGCTTGGCATTTGTTGTCTTAGAAGTGCAACTTGGTGGTGTCCTTGCTTGATGAGCCAACCGTAGTAGCTTAGGAGAAGAATCATGTCCTGGTGAGCGGCATTGACACAGGCATTGCCCGCTGCGAAAAGCTGACTATCTCAAGTTTCCTGGCCCACATGAAATAAATACTTCAGCAGGCAGCCCCGCAGAAATGCGTGCTGTGGAAGCGGCGGTTGGTAGGACTGCATGGCTTGCTTCCACCTAGACTTCTATCATTCTTTTCTGCCTGTTTGGTGCAGGATCCTAGCCAATGAGTTGCAGCTTCCGCTGTTTGCCTTCGAGGAGCCGGCCTCTCAGTGCTCTGTAGGTTTAAATGGAATGGCATGCAGCCGGGCGCGCATGTTGATGGGCAAATCCCCGAGAGTCAGAACCGAGGCGGGGACAAAGCCTTGCTGACATCTTCGATCCCTTCCTCGGAGGTCGGCACATGTTTCCCGCTTCAAATATTTTTGCCAACCATTGGATCTCAGGCCCCAATGTGTTTGCTGTGACAGACTCGCACTTACGGGCCTGGAGCTCGGCCATCAATCAGTAGCCATTGTTGTTGGCTTTGGCCAATCCCAAGCCCGGCGAAACAGCCATGTAGGTCATTTCACAAGGCCCGTATAAGGGATCCTTAAGGCCCTGCAAGGATTTCTGAAAGCTTTTTGCACTTGACGGTGACACCCCCTTTCTGAGATTTACTTTCCGCCAGCATGCTTCGTGATGAGTTGTGTGTCATTGCGTAAAACTCATACAAGCACCTCAGACACGGCAACCGCAAGGCAGGACGAAAGTGTGAAGGCCATCATGCATTCTAATGCTCAGCCGAAATGATGGCAGGTGGGTCCACAAAGAGAGGCTCCGTTGACTAATCAAGGGTCATACTTAATCGGTCATGACTTCGAGGCTCAAGGCATCTCAAGGCATCTCGGAGCTCACTGCTGGATCTTTCCTTATCCAAGCTCCTAGGGCCTCACACGCGCATCGTAACATCAGCCATGCGAACAGCATCCAACAGCAGCTCTACGCGGGGCAAGGTATTTCTGAGTTGACCGATGCAAACGTGCGGTCAAGCCCATGATCGCTGGGATCTTTTTCCGTGCTGGTGATCTCCCACTGTGACTTTCAATGACTTTCAACTACTGGCGCTCATGTACACTCCACACAGTATGAAAGCATGGACGTGGCAGTTAGGGTAGGCCTGCTCTTTCCCGATTCCTGTCGTCCTTTCATGTCCTTTCCACCTTATGTGACCGTGGGGCTGTGCTGCATGTTGCATTTTGCAGTTTCGTCTGGTGGTGGCATGATGCAGTGTACTCACGTGCACTCTCCCACCATTCTGATCTCAGGTGGCTGCACAACTCACTCCGTTATCGAGTGGCGAGCCGTTTGACGAGTCAGTGGGCCGCTTCGATGAAGCAGACCAGGATCAGATTGGATCCGTGTAAGTCAGCGTGCGGATGCTTCCAATGCGCAGGAGATCCCTGTGAAGCAGAAGTCTTTCTTCGCAGAACAGCACAATCTCCAAATGCTCTGTTCTCAGAGACTCCGAACTTTCGCATGAATATGACCTTGATGTCGACACTTTAGGCTTGCAATCCAGCCTCAATGGAACGAACAAGGCTGGCTTAATGTAAAACTTGTAGCTACAAGGAGATGAGACTGTAACTGTAGAGCTGACAGACGCATTGCCACACACAGCCGTCCATGGCTGGAGGACTCATGCGAATGACTTGTTGTGTACGCAAATTGATGCGCCAGGTGTTGATCCGGCGCGTATGCGGATTCGCATCATATTCGAGGACCGGACGATGACTTTTCAAGCTTAAGTGCTTACAATCTAACATCCATCGTGGCTTGATGAGTGTAACCCGTCTCGGCAGGACATTGTATCGAAGGATGATCCAGCGGCAATTATTCGAATATTCCCCGCAGCTTGGTTTGTGCTAATAGAAGGAGTCGAATAGCTTCGAATTTGGAGTTCACAATCCTAGCGATGATTCTGATGCTTCCTCACTTCAGCTGTGGATAGCATGCGCCTGCTTGAAGCCGTTTTTGTCATTTCGATGACGGAGCTAGCTACGTAGAGTCTTCCGCCAGCATGCATCAGTAGAGATTGGGTCACGTTGACGGGCAGAAAAGCCTGAGAAGATGCAGGTGGCTTTGCGGGATATTTGCCAGTGTCTAAGACCGCAGCGCTGCGCAGTTCCAGGTGGACCATCACTTGCAAGCTCCTGCCAGGCATGAGCCTGAAGCCAGATGACCAGCTCCAGTGGCAATTCTTTCCGCCTGGATCCTCAGTCGCAGGTCTGATGGTGCTTGTTCGTTGTCCTTGCCAGCCAATGCGAGCAACTGTAGCAAGCTGTCATTTCTATTTGCAGTTTTTGCTCTGTCGGAAATACTTTGTATCAAAGTGCGGCTTAAATCCATCACGTGGTCGGCCACTCTCCGTCCTCGTGAGTGCAAGAATCGACACTTGCCCGTGCTGACCACAATGCCTCAGGGCTGACACCGGCCTGGGAGCTCTTGAGCCGGAGCCCTGCAGCTTGCACGTTCCCGCCTTGACTTCGGCAAAGATCTGCAGGCCTGCTGGAGGTGAAACAGAAGTTGATCCGCTGGATGGTGTGCCTGTTGGCTTTGTTTGCCGGGCCCTCAAACTTGAACTTCAAAGCAGGCCATATCCTCAAAGAGTACGAAAATGGCGAAGAAGTCTACAGACAAAGGGCCGCACTGGAGGTCACACCATAGCAGCCGGAGACGATGTGCAGGTCCTGGCCAGTGGCGAGGCGCAACTCAATCACAGAATTCCCTTTATTCTCTAAAGCCTGCAAGTCTGAGGTGCTTGAGATCGAGGTCCTGCAGCCTCTTCTCCGCAACACACAATATGAGCCAGCCTCGGGCACCGCCACGGGCATGACCTCAGATGTACACGGCTGCATGCGTATGCACGCGCTTGCAAGAGGTGGTTCTGCTGCCACCGCGGATTGTGAAAGCCGCTATGGGAAGTTTGGATCCCTGCAGCCTTGCAATGTTTTTTCTGCGCAGAGTCCTGCCCGCCTGTCTCAGGCACTGCCTTTCCAGGCGCTCTCTGGGAGGCTCAGGGAATCATTTCTGTGAGTTTGATGCAGCCAATTTGGCATGGTCACCCGTTTTCCGCCAGGGTTGGCCGAACGAAGAGGGTCAAGGCAACAAGGACACTCACTGTGGCGCAATGTGACAGCGCAGTGCCACAGCCACGGGGCACCTGGTGCCAAACCATTGGCTGGGATCTCTGCCATGGCCTTGGCGCAGCAGGAGTACACATTCACCACGGGCATTCCCAAGGCATCCTTTGCTAGGCAGGGCATCCGTCATCCTGTGCATGGAAGTTTCGCTGATTTCCAATTGCAAGGCTTTCCATTGCCGTCAGCAGCACCCTCAGTGCCGAGCCTGTGATGACAGCCATGGTGAAGCCCCAAAAAGCGGAGAGGCTGCAGCTCCGAGGAGGAATGTCAGCGTCAGCGTGGGCCATGGGAAGCGTAGTGGATGTAGTGGCTTTGCTCATCGGACATCAAAGTGCCCGCGATGTCTGCAACCCTTTGCTGGCTGGACAAATCTGGACTGCTGCTGCTGCTGCTGCTGCTGCTGCACATTGACTACTTCTGCTCTTCAAGCTATCGTTGTCACTACACATTCATACATGTCATTACTGCGGCTCTAAGTATTAATAGCCTGGCCATCCCCTTCCAAAACCCAGCCATCATGTGAGAACGCAGCCCACGCTAGCCCTGCTGATGCTCCTGACCGGGAGAAATGTACGAAAATATGATGTTCTTGGTACCTGGGATGTTTTTTAGGTTTGTAATGTCTTGTTCTCTTGCTTACCCAAAATGGGGTCCCAATTGTGCTGATGATGCTCCTGTTCGGGGCGCGTGCGCCCCTTACGCCAGCATCATCATAATTGGGACCCACTTTGAGCTTGCTCGGGACGAACATCGAACAAAACAGGTTCTGTGCGCAGGCTGACCATGTTTTAGCTCACAAGTACATTTTTTGCAAATCTGAAGCAACACTTTAAGGTGCTTGATAAGCTAACGTGGTGCAAAATCCTAGCTTAGGAGCCACACAAGTGCTGGAAATATGGGCAGCGCACATCAAACAACCATGGAACTGACAATTTAAACGTCGTTGCGGGGTAGTGCACTTTGGCCTGACCTCATCTTGTCGTATGTGCTGCCGGCATTTTCCTCAGGACCCTTTGGGCTGAATCTTTCACGCACATGGAAAAAGCCTCCGCATGCGCTTTGCTTCGTTTGCATTGAGCATCATCAGTTGGCACCGGAGCCTGGTTTCGGCGGCTGCTTGACATCCTCGTCTACTGTGTTCACGACTTCACCCTCGATTACACGATCATGCCCAGGATCCCGGAGATCTTCCGCCTTGACGGGCAGAACGACGTGCCGGACGACAGCGGCGATCTTGATCAAGGTGAAGAAACGGCACCCCCTGACGACCATGATGGCGACGACCCTTGGCTTCGAGCGCTGGAAAGGGAAGCAGCCACCAATGTGATCCAGGGCAACCAAGAATGGCGATGCATCCGCTGCGACTCCGACCGGGCGACTCAGCTCGGGCCAGGGCAGTGGACTTGCAACGTGTGTCATGGATGTGAGTTCTATGCCACCCCCACCAAGCTTTGCGCAGGCAGACGGATCGTGGCACATGGATGTTCCTGCCCAGGTCTCCTAGCGGACTCCCTGAGCAAGCTCCTCGTCATGATCCACCGGGCAAGGGCCATGCAAACCCGATCTCCAGGCGGCAGATGCAGCAGATCAACCGAGCTGCTCGCAGAGGCGGACCGCCGCCTGAACCACCTTTGGAAGATGATTTCGAGGTGCCGGAGTCTGAGACGGCCACCTTCGATCCGACCGTGGACCCCGACGAGCTGGCTGGACTACCTCGTCAGCTTCCACCCGGACAAGGCGGCGCTACATGGACACCTACGGCACGACCAAGCTCCTGCCCTGCAACCCCGCCTATGGCATCTTCGCAGGCGGCTAAGTCAAAGGCCAAGGGCGCGGCGCCGCGGAAGCCAGCCAAGTCGTCATCTTCTACGAGCTGGAATCCCATGATGGGACCTGCCCGAGGAGTGCGACGGAGGGGTGGAGCCCCACCAGCTCCGCCCTTGTGGAAATACGAGCAGAACGACCTCCGCGCCTACAGCAAGTTCGCCAAGAAAGTTGCTTTGTGGCGTATTCAAGTGTCTTCTTTCATGACTCCTCGAGAAGCAGCCCTTGTGCTCTATACGAGCCTGACAGGTGAAGCCGAAGCCGAACTTGAGCATGCACCGATTGAATCTATCAATACCGACAAGGGGATAGACTTCATTCTTGAAACTTTGCGCCAGCCAATGGAGCAGAAGTAAAACTTTGAGAAATGCAAGTTCTTGTCAGACTTGGAAGGCATCCAATGACAGCCAGGCGAAGGCCTCAAGGCATTCAGCAACCGCTACCGCCGCACTAGCGCAACCTCAAGGTTGGCGTCGAGGTAGCCTTGATGTACGACAATGAGGCTCGTGGCAACCGGATAACGGCTGATCCTGGTGGGGTGCCGCTACTCCCTGGCCTTCGAGGACGTTGCCGAGAGCATGGCGATGCAGTTTCCGGACTTCAAGGGTGAGATGTGCAGCCGGTAAGCCGGAACAAAGGGGTTAGCAAGGGCCAACCACCGAGCTCCTCTGGACATGGCGGCAACGGCGGCAAACCCAACGGCTTTAGCAAGAAGGTTTACCTGGCGGACCAGACGGAAGAGAGCCAGGCTGAACCGGAGCAAGAGTCCGCGGAAGGCTCGGGCGGCGACCGCGAGCCAGAGCACGCCGCTGTCGACGACAACGGCGTCGAGGACGATGGCGACCCGGACCAGGAGGAAGCCGCGGACTTGGCAGAGGTAGCGGAAGTTTTGAGTGTGACAGCCAAAAAGCTCTCCGCCGAAATTTTGCCGGAGGGCCCAAGAAGGATGCTGCCACTCTCAAACGGGAAACCCACTGCGCAGCTTGCGGGGAAAAGGGTCATTGGCGAGGTGACCCCGAGTGCAAGGTGTCGGGGAAAGGTGCTGCCAAGAAGCCACCGCATCAAACACACCTGGTGCACCACGCTGAACATGGCTCCATCGAGGTCGTTGACGACTCCTCCTACGGCACGATGTTCAGCGTCAACGTGGTCTTCGACGTGCGGCGCGCCACCGATGGCGACGTGAGCTTCCCCGGCCTGATGATCCTGGACACGGCTTGCCAACGGACATGTTGCGGCGCGGCCTGGGCGTTTTCACATACTTCCATTCTTCGTGCTCAGGACCTGCTCGTGTACAGAGCCCCTTGCGCAGATGCTTTTCAGTTTGGCAGCGGCGACCCGGTGAAAGCCAAGCACCGCTTGTACATGCCAGCTGGCATAGGCGAAGCTGACCTTGTGATTGGAGCAGGCGTCCTCGAAGCAAACATTCCCCTGCTTGCGCCCAATCAGCTGCTTGATGAGCTCGCATGGTGCTTGACATGCCTAGGTCTTCTGCCACATTCACCAAGCTAGGAGTGACAGTGCCTGTGCTTCGACAGAACGGACATCTGACTATACCAGTGGTCGAGTTTAGCAAGCACGTTCCCTCTGACAGCACTAGATGGAAGCAGCTTCAAGATGCAGTTGATTGGGACAACCCTCCTCTGGAGCTCGTGTTTCTGGCCCAAGCCGTGGCTCACACATCGTCCTCCCCGACTCCAGCACTTCGCTGCCTTCAGCTCCTCAAGCGCAACGTGTTCATCCAGATGGCCCATGCGGTGAACCTGACGCCCGAGATCTACCTCGACCCGACTATGTCCGGTACGGCAACGCGTACGGCAAGTTCGCTCGCTGCAAGCAGTGCCTGAAGAGGTGGAAGTGGAACGCCCACGAAGGTCTGTGGGTCGAACGCCTGGACAACAAGTTCGGGGCATCGCTGCTCAATTCGCAATCGCCCTTGCCATCCTCATCCAATACTGTGCCGGCCCAAGCAGTGCCTTCACGGGTGGCGGAACCATCGACCCGGCGATCTTCCAAGCCCCAGGCACAACACCCAAGGCGTCACCGGCGACACCAACCAGGACTTCGACAACTCCGGCACGCAGGCGGCGCGCAACCCGCTCAATGCTGAGTGGTTCGGAGATGTCGGACTCGACACCGTGGAATTTGCTGCGCAACCCTCCTCCGGAGACGGAATACGATTGGGCCGACTGTCGACCTCCAGCAGACCACCGCCTGCCGTGGACATCATGGAGTTGTTTGCCGGTGAGGCCGGCGTCACTTCAAAGGCGTCCCGTTATGGACTTAGCGCTTCGGAGCCCGTCGATCAGGTCTTTGGATGGCGCCTCGAGGATCCGCAGACCCAGGACTATAGATGGTCAAGCGGCTGCGGCCCCATATCCTCCACGTGGCCTACCCCTGCACCCTGTACTCCATCTTCAATGAGAACCTCAACTACAGCAAGCGCATGGACGTACTTCATCGCCTACGGCAAGACGATATGGAGATGCGACGTCTCATTCGCAAGCTGCTGGACCGTGCCTTCGTCCTTGAGAATCCGCGGCGCTCACGACTCTGGGAGATGTTCGCGACCTGGGCGAGTTCCCCGGCGTTGTGCAGTGCATCGTTGACTCAGGCGCCTACGGCGGCACCACGGTCGATGGCGAGCCGATCATCAAGCCCTTTAAGTTCCTCACCAACATACCAGGCGCTGCCGCCACGCTCAACAAGCGCCTCTCGGAGACCGAGCGGATGTGCACAGTGCCAGTGCAGGGCAGGAACACGAGGCCATCCCAGGTCTACCCTCCGAAGTTGGTCGATGCCCTTCTCCACCTCTACCATGATTACGTCAGATACCAGGACATCACTCGGTTTCCTTTACATCAAGCTTTGGCTACTTTTCAAAACCCGGTCTCGACCTGGCCGCCTGGGACCCCATCGTGACGATGCTTGAACGTTCCTTCGGCGCGAGCTCTACGAGGCAGGTTATTTCAAGGTCCCACAGGCAAATTTCCTTAAGATATTTGAGGGGATCGGGGGCTGCTGCTTGCTGCCATTGCTGCCCCTGACCACCCCTTACTGCAATGCTGGCACAACCCTTGCTGCAATCTTGGGCCCCCCTTGCAACCCTTGCTGCAACCCTCCTGGCCCCTTGCCGCAACCCTTGCTGCAATCCTGGCCCCTTGCAGCAACTCTTGCTGCAACCCCAGGCCCCCCTTCCTTTCTACGTGGATGTGGACAGCGATGTGGGCAAGAACATCGGCGACCTCCTCAGGATGAACTTGGTTCGTATCCAATGTGTGCAGACTCCCCACGGACGTCACCTTTCAGCTGACGTTCCTGCCGAAGTTCGCCGGACCATCGCGCGCGTGCACATCAACCTTGGACACCCCACTGCTGAGGAGCTGGTTCGACTGGCGTGTCATCAAGGAAATCCTTCGACGCACTTATTTCGGCCATTCGCAAGCTCAAGTGTGCAACTTGCGACCGCCTCAAATCACCACAGGCACCACCACCTTCCGCTGCACCCTCCACAGTGACCCAGTTCGGTGACCGGGTCGAGCTCGACATCTTCTATGTCAGGAAGTTGGACGGCGAGAGGTGCTCGGTGGACGTTGCAACACGCTTTCATCAAGCTGCTGTCCTTTCTGGCCGCACCCCAGAGATCGCCTATGAGGCCTTCGAACGAGTTTGGCTTCGCCCTTACGGACTTCCAACCTTGGTGGCGGCAGACCCGGATGGATGCTTTCAAGGCGACTTCCAGCACTGCTTGGAGTCACATATCGCCCCATCGCTCCATGCCGTGAACAATGTGGTGCTCAGCAGGGGCAGGTCCGCCTTTCAAGCAGTTTTTGGAAAAGTGACGTGCCTTCCTGGCGGGCTCTTCATGGACAGCCAGGCATTGTCTGTCTCCCCAACGACCGATCCGGCGGCAACGTGCGCTCGGAGGTGGTCAAGGCGATAGCAGACCTGAACGTGCAACAGTTCATCATCAGACGTGCTATCCTTCGTAAAACAAGGAACCTCCGAATCCCGGATGTGGAGCCAGGCAGCCCATGCTGCTTTTGGAGGTGGAGGCGCCGAGGACAGAAGAAGAGGGGCGGCTTGGGTTACAGCCAAGTTTCTTTCTTGGGGCCTGGGTGAGGTCTGGAATGACTACGGCTTTGGTGGCGACTGAACAACTTCGTTCTGCCGTTGGCTTCGAACAGGAGCAGGACACCACGGAGAAGCCATTTCACAATGACGTCGACGCCTAGACCTGCTTTACCTTCTGGACTACCAGAACTTCCGCAACCTCAAGAAGGCCAAGTTCCAGCTTTAGAACGCAGAGCAACTTCCCGAGCTGCTTTCTCCTGAGTTCAGTGTGCCTTTCGAGGAACTTCCTGGACTACCAGAACTTCCACAAAGGCCAACTTCAACCACCAACTCTGGAGCAAGCAGTCGACCTCGCTCAGGACGTGGACGCCGCGCCAGCTGGCGAACTACCTGAAGACCTCCGCGACTACGCTCCTTCACCTGCTCTTGACCTGCCCGAAACTCCGGCCGCTTTAGTCGGACAGCCACCTACTCCTGCGGACTCTGGTCAGGCGGCGCCGGCTTCAGCTTCGACTACCTCCAGGTTGCCTACTGCGCCAGTAACAAGCTCAGCAACTTCAGGAGTTACTGCTCCTAGCCTCCTGCCGGCCAAGCGTACCTTTGACTCCTTGCGCACCACGCTCTACGAGGAAGTCGGACTTCTTCGCCGGCTTCTCTTCGGACACACCCTCGGCGAGTTCTACGGCCCCGCCTGCAACCACTTCTACCAGGCGAAGCTGGCGTCTTCGCGACGACGTGCTGACCACGGACAAGCCTGCCCAGGAAGTCGACACCTCGGACTCCGACTGGGGCCGTGAGATTCCATGGCGCAAAATCATGGAATTGCCGCCTCCACAGCTTCAAGCTTCAGGCTTACAAGGAGGCGGTGGAGAAGGAGCACTCTTCGTGGATGGAGTGGCGTTCCGTAAGGGCACTGAGCCACGAGGAGGCAAGCACTGTCTTGAAGGGCAAGATCCTCGCCAAGCGCGTGCTGAGGACGCACAGTTGCTTTCGAGACAAAGCAAAAGGACTTGGGCCTTTGAGAGCCAAGTGCAGAGTGGTGGCACTGGGACACTGTGATCCCAACCTTTGCAGGCTCAACCGAGAGTGCCCGACTCCGAACCGGACTAGTGAACATGTGCTGTTCCTTGTCCTGACGGCGGGAAGCAACCGCGAGTTCAGCAACACCAAAAAGAAGTGGTTCGGTTGGACGGGCGATGCTGCCACGGCTTTCTTGCAGGGGGAGCAGCCTGCCAACGAGAGGACTCTCCCGCTTTACATCAAGCCGCCAGACGATGGAGTGACTCGCTCCACGGGCTGCTGGAAAGCACCCTTGTGCTTGGTCCTCACGAACATCTATGGGCTCGCCAACGCTCCGCGCCTTTGGGCAAACACCGTGGTGCAGAGGTTGAAGAAGCTTGGGTATCGGCAACACTCTTTTGATCGTCTTAGTATACGTCGACGACTTTCTCGGCGTCCACCCGGAGGACTGTTCCATAGAGCCAGTGTGGCAGTCCTTCAAGTGGGGGTCCCCAAGCAAGGTCAAGCCCGACAAGGAGTTTACCTTCAAAGCAAAACAAATTTCCCTGCGGCAGCGTCCTGGTCATTTCTACCTCCATGGTGCCAGGCCGAGTTCATCGACGGCCTGTCTGTCGGCAAGATTCCACGTGGTGCCGACCTGGACGCGACCCTGTCTCCTGAGCAGAGGGCCGAGTTTCGTAGCGACTCTGGCAATCTCTGGATGCCTGCAGTGGCTTTCGACTCAGACAAGGCCTGAGCTTTCCGCCGCCAACAGCCTTGCCAACAAGGGCGATAAGACGACACTGGGTGACCTCAAGTCCCTCTATCAGGCCCTCGAGTTCGCCCGCTCCACAAAGAACGACGACGGCATCGTTGTCGAGGACTTGGCCTTGAACCGCGGCGGCATCATCATGACTTACAGCGACGCCTCCTGGGCTAATGCTGAACAGTGCCGCTCGCAGCTTGGAGTTTTGGTTCTGCTTACTTCGCCGACAGTGCTCCAGCGGACCGCGCCGGCAGCTGTCCTTGACTGGCGCTCAGGGCGTTCGACTGGGGTTTGCCGCTCCACCCTGGCGGCGGAGGCGAGCGCAGCTGATAGGGCTGCGACCGAGGCTGCTACCTGAACATGTTCATCTCGGAGCTCCTGTGCCAAATTCCCTGCGCGTCGCTGTCCCCATCGGCTACTGCGCCTCCACGTTGTAGATGCCAAAAGTTTATACGATGTCGTAGTGAGTGATACTCCCAACCTCGCGGACAAGCGGTCCCTTGTGAACATCAGGGCCATTCAAGAGGTCGTAGATGGAGAACGTATCAGGTGGGTTCCGACTCAGGTACAGTGGGCGGACGGCCTGACCAAGCACAACGCAGAACTGCAGCAAGTGCTTCACTCTTGGCTCCAGAGGCCTGTAGTCATACTACGAGATGATGCCTAGGCCAACTTAAAATATTACCCGTGACACTTTAAACGTAGCTGCGGGGTAGTGCGCTTTGGCCTGACCTCGCCTTGTCGTATGTGCTGCCGGCATTTTCCTCAGGGGCCTTTGAGCTGAATCTTTCACGCGCATGGAAAAAGCCTCCGCGTGCGCTTGCTTCGTTTGCATTGAGCACCATCAGAGGAACATGCGCAGTTTATAGGGTTTCGGGCAATGCGTGCAATGCCTTGCGCATGCTTGTCATGCAGTGCAGGTGCTACCAACGCTGGTATTTACAGCCACGCGCACTGCCCGCAACACGAATTTTGAGTATTTTGTGGGCCCAAGAGCCAGCATCATGAGCACTATGGGGCTTGTTTGGGCCCCCAATTTCTGTCTTGACACCACACATATGAGGTTCCAACACGCCTCCTAAACCCTAGGTATGTTGAGAGTGAGAAACGAAGTCCCAATTGTACTGATGATGCTGGCCCAACAAAAACTGCCCCAAACCCCCGTAGCGCTGGGGGAAAGCCTCAAACACGCGTCAAACAATCATCATGTTTTTTTGGTGGCGCCCCGCCAAAACATAACTTAGCTAGGTGCATCAGCGCCGGACCGCGACGGGCAGGTAAGACTTTAAGGGCCTGGCTCAGCCCGCCGACCTAGAGGCGGAGAAGTCGCGAACGCAAAGGCAGCGTTTATGTGAGGGGGTAGGACGGGCTGGAAGACAGCTGCGAGGGGCATTTGTGTGCGTGTGGGCACCCACGCCCACTACACGGGTTTCTTTGACTTGTCCTGCTGCTTCTTGCTGTTGTGTGCTTGCGTCCTGCAGTTTTCTTGTTGATTTCCTGCCCTCTTGCTCAAATTGCAGTGGCATCATGACCTCCAGGTTAGAGCAATGGATTAAGCAAATACCTAGGACGCTGAGATCCAAGAACTTCAGAAGAACTTGGAGCAAGAAGAGTGCCAACGTCGGAGCCGCCAAGTTTTCCGATTGTTCCGAAGAAAAAGTATCTGCGTTGGATACGACAGCGACTCGGACGAAATCTCATATGGCTCTGATGACAGTCCGGGAGAGTTTGCCGATAACATCAGCAACGGCATCTCGCAGCTCATGAATATTCTTGAGAAGTCCAGAAAAGAATGTGATATAGTTTTCATCTCTTACTACGCTGTACAGTTTCGGAGTGTTGCTTTCCCACTCGTGTCTGTAATTACTCTAAAACTAGTTTGAAAGTTGAGAAGCTTGACGAGCAGGAGGCGAGCAGTCTCAGAGCAGAGATTTTCATACAGAGTTGGCCTGGATGATTGTAGCTCAAGACTAAAAGTTGGAATGTTCCGAAGTCAAGTTAGCATTGTTGGTATAGTTCATAAATCTGGATACAACGTGCCTTCATTCATGGTTCTCCCAGGGTGTTTGGGTACGCGTTCTGTCAAAGGGCGTCCTCCTAGCAGTTCGTCTGCTAGACCAGTTGGCGTGTTGGCGTCAGTTTGTATAGTTTGAGCACCGTTGGAACCAGTTTCACGTTGGCAGTTACCCAACCCAGTTGACGTTGTTGGCATAGTTGGAATGGTTGGTATCGTTGGCATTTTTGGAGTCTCTGTTGGCATTCCCCAGGGTCAATTTGCTTTTGTGTTCTGTGTTTTTTCTGCTACTCCTTAGTAACTGCGAGCCATGAGCAGCTTCCTGTTCCGTTCTGGAACAAGACTCCAGTCACACTGTCGCTGTCGCCAAGGCGTTAAATAGCGAATGCAAGTGCTGAAACACCACGCGTTGCGTTCTGTCCAGCCCCGTGCCATCAAGCGCCGGTACCCTCGTCAGCAGGAGCACAGGTGGCCTTGCCGCCACCTCCTGGAACGTGGGGAACCACTGGTAGCGAACCGACAGCTACAGTTGTGGCAGATGCAGATGCAAATGCTGCTCCGGTTCCACAATTGATGCCCGTGTCTGCCTCTGCCCTTGCTTTGCCTGCCACGGCCACAACATGTGGTGGATTCACTTTCAATCCGTACCCGGTTCACCCACTGTTTCCGGACAATCAAGCTGCAGCAGCCAGCGCGCAGCAAGCTGCCCATACTGCGCAGTTTTCAGTTCCGCCAAACACAGCGTGTTGCCCTTTTGCAGACATGTCAGTTGCTAGCGCAAGTGTTGTGCTTGTTTCACCCAGCGTACCTGCAAGTGCATGCAACCCTGCAGCTGGCCCAGTCACGCTTGGACTGGATAGCGGCAACCTTGGCGCACGCGGCCAAGTTATCAGTGCAAGTGACAGCAATGCCGTCGCAGCCCAAGCTAGCCCCCATGTTCAGGCAACCCCATCTAGAATATATTCCGTCACCACCGCCTGCAGCTGTTGCAAGTTTTGGGTTGGGACCACCGACTCCGCCGCCGCCCCCTCCCCCTGCATCCTCAGCCTGCAATCTGGGTTCTCAGCAGCCAAGACGCCGCCCAAGCAGCCACCGGGTTTCCGTGCTGTGCCGACGCCGCCCTAAGACCACGACTGTCTCAGGCACACAGGTGTTACCAGCCAACACAGTAGCCGTGGTTCTTGCGGTACAGCTGGTGCTGCAAGCAAAACAAGGTCAATCGACCGAACAGAGCATGAACCAGCTGCTGGGTCAGAATTCTTTGGAGAGTGAACTGGCTGATTACTGGAGTTTGCCAGATCAACAATCACTCAAATATTTCCAAGGCAGAGCAGCCTTGCTTGCAAACGAAGCTGCGCAGGGGAGCCGAGGCCGAGATGATTTCACTGCCTGCGTAGCGTATTGTCTGGAGCTTGTGCAGAGACCTCCCAACTCTCAGAATTCATTTGATGTTCAGCAGGAGGTTCTCCTCACGTTCTGTCAAGCAATCGTGACCGCCGGCTTCCCTTACAAGAATGCATTCAAAAAGCCAGGAACTGCTTGGGTGCACAACAACAAGGTAATCTGGCAACTTGATTCCACCGCCTTCCCAGGACCAAAACTGCGTCCTAAGGCTGGATGAGCTGGTTTCATGGGACAACCCAAAGTACCTTGCTTGGAGTTTTCAAATCTGGCAGAATGCTGCGCGCTTGTAACGAGACGGTTGGTTGCAAAAGCTCAGAGACTGCGTATGGATTTTTCGGCAGGGCATGCTGGGAGGGAGATGACCGGAGCATGGCGCAAGTGACCTCCACTCTTGCGTTTCACTCCAAAAACCAGACAGGGACCCTGATCAGCGGAATTCAATAATGGAAAAAGAACACTCAGTCACTCACTCATGCCAATGGTTTCTACAGCGGTGCCAATGACCGACATGGTGGGCCATGGCCGTGTTGGCATCATAGGAGATCCAGTTGCAGTTCCACTGACAACCATCAACCCCACACTCTCTGTCACAAAACCTAGGTGTGTAATTACGTTCTTGTTCTTCACGGCGCTGTGCGGCACGGATTCGAAGTTCTTCCTCCACCATTTCCACCATCCCCTTGAGAATGTGGTCTGGGGCAGTATGGACCCAGTCAAAGATCCTTGGGGGCGGTGGCTTGGCCAAGAATCTGTGGCCGTTCTCTTGATGGCAAATGTAACTTCAAGCTCATGTAACCACCTTTCTGCGTTGCCGAGGCGTCGTATGAAGGCTACTGAGGGCAACTAGTTCAGGGTTGAACTGAAATCTGCATATGTGCCGGCGTGACACTGGGTGAGACATAACATGTTGCGCGTGCCATGCCCTTGCGATCAGTTTACCACTTCAAGCTGCGCAGACATCAAGACATGCGTGTAAATGTATGTTGACACGACAGAACTGCAACGGAGAAAATCTGTGCTCTGAGGCGGGTCCCTTTCTCTCATGATGGGAATTCAGATGAATTCGAAAGAACTCATCAAGGATAACATTCTGCTACCGGGCGTTCTTGGTGAGAATGCTCAAAGGCACGCTTTCTCTGGCGCCACTGGGAATCAAAACTGTGCATCCCAAGACCTTGAGTGATTCCAACTCTGGCTCCGATCTGATGGATGCCAGTTGGAGTCTGTTGAGGATCCCCAGCTGTACCACGACATGTTGGAGGCTGTTGTTTGCTGCGACTCGAACCAAGAGCTAGTTACCGAAGAGGTCACATGAAAGCACTTTCAATCAGAACATGGAAGACTGTATTTGGAAACACGTCAGTTGCATTAGTACGCGTATTTGTTACGCAAGGCACTTGCTGCACGATGTGAAACCGGTGAGACAGGTGAAACTTAGGCGCAGGAATACATGTTCAATCAGTTGGGCTGCATCGGCTGGTAACACTTTGCGCGAGCTTTGCGCCGACATCACAAGGCAGAACGCGCTGATACATTCCATGAGGCGCAGCAGCTGAAAACATTTGAGCTGGTAAAATCCATCTCAAAGGACAAGAGGTGGGCTATCAGAGAGTCGGCCGCACGCATTACCCGTTTTTTACCTCACATCAGCGGCGCGTGACAGCAGCGATGATTGGTCGGAGATTCTCACTGTCGGACCCAGCCGACTCCCAAAAGACACCGCGCAGAGCTGCCAGTCCGCGACGATTGGTCATGGAGTCCCTCTGGCAAACCCGACCCCCTCCGTCCTGGACAAAGGTCTCAGGGTTTCATGATGTTGGCCATGTAGCGCGTAGACAGTTGCCGGACCAAATTCAAAGTGCCTCAAAGGTCAAGAGAACGTCAGCTTTCGTTGGCTGGCTCATGGTGAGTTTACTTCTGTTGTCTTTGGTAGGAACAAAGAAACAGTCCTTGCTGAAAAGATGTTGCAGAAGGTTCGCGCGCTGCATGTTGATCTGGTAGTGCGGGTCGAAAAATATGGGTCTAGAAAGGTTTTTGAGCGTTCGTGAGCATCTCGCGTCTTGATTGTTGGGGAAGACAAGATGGCGGCGGACGCATAGGTCGTGTGCACGCTCATGGCATCTACCCAGGGAGACGGAGGCGGGGCAGTCACTGCTTCGAGAGGCGAGCGCGGCACGGCGGAGATACGTGTCGGCCGGCCGCATTTGCACGGTTTTACAGAAATCTCCTTACAACCCCAGAGCTTTTTCAAAGCTCTGATCCTATGCTGCTTGCGACCCGCAAGCCCGCGTTAGAATCTTCCAAGCCCAAGAGTTCAAGTAGTTTGGCCCAAATTCTTACTGGAGGGGGGGGGGGGGCCGGCCAAAAAATGTCGACGCCCGGCCCGCAGCACTTTGCTGTTTTCAGTGGTTGAGCACGAGACCAATCGGCGCAACAAGAGTAGTTCACGCCAGGCTGCCGGCGCCGGGACTCTGCAGCACCTTGCTGCGCTGGAAAGCCAGGTTGCCTAGACTTCGCAAGACCGTGGGCGCCTTCTGTTTGGTGCGTGTTGTTGTTAAGGTGCTGCAACACTGCATTTCAGTTTTGCAGACCTTTCCAGGCCTTGATGAGGGGCACCCCGCCCAAATTTTGGGCTGCGAAAGACAAACATTTTTCACAAATTTTGGGTGCCTGCCGTTTGGTGTGTCTATGATGTTGCTGTTAAGGTGCTGCAGCACTGCATTCCACGGTTGGTTCCACTGAATTGGGTGCCGGTCTTGCGGCCGGCCCCAGAAATCAAGAAAAAAATGCACGTTTACGGTCTTTGAGAAATCGGATGGCCTGGAGATCAGCTCAGGCGGCTGCCTCGGATGTGGGGACCCAGAAAAATGCAGCCGGGAGATCTCCCCTACCGGCTGTACGAGAAAAGACGAGGGTTTCACCGTTTCCGTTTCCTGAAACCATCCAAACGCCCCCCGGATTGATATTGTTTGGCATCGAAATCTTGATTGTACTTGTACTACATCACCTGCTCCTAATACCGTTGCCCGACGCCGCCACTGTCGCCGTACAGATCTGCGTCCTGCCGCCCGCCACCCACCGCCGCCGCTACGGACGGCCACCGCCGCCATCGCCGCCCACGCCACCACCAGCACTGCCGCCGGTAAAACCACAGCTGCAGCCACAGCCACCGCCAACACTATGACGATGCTTAGGCCTGTACCACTACCACTATGTTCCAAGATCAGGCTACTGCAAAATGGTTGGGAGACTATGTTCCAAAATTACTCTCCCCCGTTTGCTTGCCCCCCACATTGCGCCAGCATGTCCGGGACAGGGTCGGCGCGCTGGCAGCTTGGAAAACCTGTTATTGTCCGTCCCCGGTCAAACAGCATGAATGGCTCTATCAGTTTTTTTTTTGGTCGTGATGCTCTCATTTGGCCCTCGCTGCGGTTCTGCACTTTCTCGCCTGTTGACGGCAGTTTACAAGTTTAAGTTTTCTAAATCTTCCTTGTCAAAAAGGATGGAAGGACCCGCCACCTTCCTTCTGTTTGGATTCCAAGCTTAAGTTTCCAGGACCGTTTTGGGATGTGGGAGAACCCTCGAATTCAAAGCATCCCTCCCCCCTTTGCCGTGTCCTCCTTCCTGTGTGCTCCGCCCTCCAGTCTTCCCCCAAGAAACAAGCAAAGGAAAAGCCCCCCTCTCCCTTGGTCCTCCTTCCTTCCTCCCTGAAATTTCGGGAAGAATGTCCTCCCTTGAGATTCTTGAAGAACCTTCTCGGACGTTCTCGCCTCGCTCGCAGGTTCAAGTTCAAATTTTTCAGGACAGGGGCCCGCAGCCTCCCTAGAATTCCGGGAAGAACAGGGTTTGAATTGCCCCTCCCTCCCTCTCAAGGTTCCTGCTTCAAGTTTTAACTTCGGAAGCTCTTCGCAAGACAGTTCTTGCATGTTTCAAGAATCTTCACCGTTCCAAGCTTCAGAACTTGGAACCAATTACAGATGGAACCTTTAAGATTTTAGGACTCGTACGCACGTGTCAGGTAGGTGCATGTTCCAAGTTTCCGGTGTCCGTTGTATACTCTTACTACTGCTGCTGCTGTTGCGACGTCGAGAAGGAGCACGACTACACCACCACCACCACCGCCGCCGCCACTACCACCACCACCACCGCCGCCGCCGCCGCCGCCGCCGCTACCACCACCACCACCACCGCCGCCGCAGCCGCCGCCGCCGCCGCCGCCCCCACCACCACCACCACCACCACCACCACCACCACCACCACCACCACCACCACCACCACCACCACCACCGCTGCCACCGCCAGCACCCCTGCCACCACCGCCAGCACCCCTGCCACCACCGCCACCACCGCCACCGCCACCCCCACCACACCACCAGCAGCACACCGGCAGCACACCGGCAGCACACCAGCAGCACACCAGCAGCACACCAGCACAAACACCACTACCCAACAGCACCAGCACAACTACACTGACGAGACCATTGCACGGGTACTGCACCTGTATCGACTGCTCTCACTCCAATTGTCTGAGGAGATCTCATCCATAGCAGCCTCCGAAGCATGTTTTGAGCTGGCACCGCAGAGCTTTAAGCAGCCTTGCCTGCATTTCCTCCACTTCCTTTAGGTCTTTGTCTGCCATCCTGAGCAGGCAGCACCAAGCGAAAATGGTCTACGTTGAACATCCCCACCCCTTCCTTCTTGTGGTTTGCTGGCACAAATCATCAACTACTTCCAGCAATAATCTGTGGCATGTATCAGCAATGTCATTCTAGAACTCTGTGCCGGGCTGCAAACGTAGTATCTGTACATTGCAAGCACTACCGTTGTGGTGGTGGGGTGGCTTATGTGATGCTTGGATTTTTCATACTTGTGCTCTGGGGTTGGGGACTCCATGGTTACCCTGAAGTTGGGCACTGCAGCAGGAGATTGGAGTACTGTACGGAACCTCTGGGCGGGCACAGCAGGGATACACTGAGGCTGGGCGCTGCAGGGTTTTTCTGCGGTTGAGCACCGATTCTCTGCGGTTGGGCACTGCACGAAGGGCAAGGAGACAATGATTTCTCAGAATCCAACAACCCACAGTGACAGTGAGGGTGGAGAGATTTGAAAGACCGCGCAAAACCCTGAGGGGCGCACTTCATCTGGCGTTTGATCCACACAAAGCTTAGCACCCCCAAGTTGACCACCGCGCTCTGGCCACGCATGTTGTCACAGCGGTGCAATGGTCCACGAGTAACAAGTCTGGATATGCACCATGAGCAAAGGTCCTTTTTAAGGAGCATCAAGAAGGGATGCAGTTTGAGACACGCCCACAAGGCTAGTCCAGAGGTGCCAGTCCCAAAAACTGCGCCAGGTGGACACTGTAGATCAGCTTCTGGGGCAAGCTCAAGCCCCTCGGACGTTTCAAAGCTGAAAGTTCGCTTGGTTGCAACAGCTGCTTCGAGTAAGTGTCTAAGGATCCGGCTTCCAGCCCTGCACCCGGTCGTTCATCTCACCTGCCTTAACAGCTAGCACTCACGGCGAAAAGCTTTTGGCAGCGTCAGTGCATACATGGTGTGGCTGTGCATGGAAGGCTCCAGCCTGGAACTGGACAGACTACCGATCTGTAGAAACCAAGCAAATTGCGCTTCCCCGTTTTTATAGGCCTGGTCTATCCAGGTGTCTAGGTCCATGTGGAACGCTAGCCTGTTTGCTCGATCTTCATTGGTTCCTCGCATTTCTCATGTGACCTGCTCGAGCCAGACATTGCATAGTAGATGCATGTGGTGGACACGCCATGAAATCAAAAGAGCTAGGAGTCAGCCATCTCACGGCAACGGAGTCCCAGTTTCAGCGCTCTTTGTGTCGGCGAAGGGGGAAAGAGGTCTTTCAGTCGCTGGACCAGAAATCGCTGCTGCTCAGATTTGGCCAGCTTTCGCCACTCGTAGTAAGGAATCTCAAGGACCTTCCAACCCGAGGCGCGCAGCAGCCTGATCCGGAGAGCCGGCAACGGCTGCCACTGTACCTTGTTCCCTGCTGTGTCCAGGCTGTGTGGGCTCTCTTCCATGGTATCCATGTTGAACCACCTTTGTTGTGCATCCTCCAAGGCTTCGTCTGGACCTGTTGCAATGAAGTCGCCAGGGATGGGCCCGTGATCAAGCTCATTCTCTGCAGTCCGTCCCCAGCCAGCATCTGCCCAAGCTTCTCGGGGACCTTCGAAGAGGTCACCCCTCAAGCCAACCTCCACTGCGAGCTCCCAGCGAGGCACGGCGAGACGCACATCACAGTATGGGGTGGGGTGAAATGCAACCACCGCTGGCACAGGCGGTTTCAAGCGGAACCGCTCTGCAAGCAGCTTCTCCAGAGCCTTGTGCACGCTGCGCTCATAGGCTTGCAAGTTCTCGGGCTGGCTTGGGACCTCAGCATCTACAGCGCACAAAGCCACTGCCAGAAGATGACAGCAAGGAAAGCCATCACTACCCAGGTGTGTGGATTGCCAAGCAACGGCAGTGGGTGGCTTTTGCACCTGCCGGAACCGTGCCGCCGCTGCAATGCTGAGCTCATCGGCCTGCACCCTTGGCACATCGAAATTCATTTCCCTGTTTGATGACAACCCAACACAATCAAACATGTTTTCCAAAAAACTCTTTTTGGGGAATTGCTGCGCATGGAAATTGCAACTGCGGGAATCAAGGGTTCATCCTTTGAGATCTTTTACCTACTTTCGGGAAGGGAAAAGTTTGCTTGATATGAAAGTTAGGTTGATAAGCTTCAATTCAGTGCAATCTTAAGCGCCTGGTCTCATGAGATAAGCCCTGACGGCAACAAATGCTTCAAGCCACGTGAAGTCTTACTGCAATGGGCATGACGCAATTTTACTGTTCGACAGACATCATCTTTGCTTTGATGAAGCCCCAAAGAGGGATTTGTGGCTTTCAGACACTCACCTCTTCCTGGGCATGAGCCTCATGAATCATGAGCCCTGAGTAATGCGATAGGAATCGTGGAAAAGTCAACAGTGGTCAACAGGGCGGTCGAACACTTGCAATGCAACCGCGACGCCCAAACTCCACGGCTGCGCAGGCCACAACCTGAGCCAAGTGCAATTTTGCCACGCATTGACACCAAGCAGATTCGAGGGAAATCAAAGTCTTCCACCAAACGAGCCGTCTCTGCCCTCGCCACGAAACTGTCCTGCCTCAGCTGCCACAGACAGCCTTCTTCCTCGCACCTCATGACTTTGCTGCAAAGCTGCATGAGCCATGCATCCAAGCTCTGGCGCAGCAGGGTCTGCCTTGATTCGCGCGTGCTGAACTCTGGGCAAGAAAGCCGAAGCATGCTCTTGGGTCGCTGGCCGAAGCTCCCCAGCCTGCAAGCATGAAGGCCAGAGGGGCAATTCGACCACACAGCAACAGCACAACTGCAGCGCTCCGCAAAGGGCAACATTTTTTCAACCCCAAAATCATCTAAAACCACCCCCCATTTCTTTTCACCCCCGAACCTATTTTTCCACCCCTTAACCGCACATTCTGATCGTTCAACTTGCACTTTTTGACCCCTCTGGGAATCGGGCGAACTTTACGTTTCAACTTCATCTTTTGGGAAATTCTATTGGGTGGATCCTGTAAAATGCATGGGTAAAGTCATGAATTGAAAAAAAGAAGGCGGCTGAGCTTATCCTTTTTTGCATGGAAGCCCTCTTTCTACGAGACCTGCGCAGCTCATCTGGAAGGTAATTATGCAAACATTTGATTGCTTTGGGATACCCAGCCCTGTTGGGCTCTCTCACTTTTTGATGTTCTTTTTACAAAGCGGTTTTGTTCTTCGTTTATGCCTTGCAATTGACTCGGCCGGTTGCTGCACGAGTCAGCTACCACCCCTACTGCGATGGGATGGGCATGGTATGCGAAAAGCTCCAACGGTTACATAGGACCAGCATGGTATGCTTGGGGGCACATCAACCGAATTCGTACAGAGCACCCTCAGCTGCCTGAAAGGGCGGTGCAGGCGAGAGGATGGAGGTGACAGTGATTTCGTGGCGGCGAAAACAACACGCTTGCATCAAGGCGCTACCCTCATCGCAGAACACCACTCGGCCACTCTGGACGAGGGCGCGTGCTAATCTTAATTCAGGTCATGGCCACGCGCAATTCAGGGAATTCCAACTGCACTTGCAGCGTAGGCCAGCGTCAAACTTGAAGGGAAGCAGTTGGAGAGGAGTTGGGTCACCGCAACGGGGCTTTGCTTTGCTCTTACACGCTCGCCCATAGTTGCTAGTGACGGTCAAGCAGCGAGTCAGGGGTTCGCCGGGGTCACAAAAATGGGTTCGGCGGTAAAAAGAAGAGGGGCGGTTAAAATATGCTACGGTGGCTAGGGTGTTGAAAAAAATGGGGGGCCCTTCCGCAAACCTTCACAGAACGTCCATATGCACACTTGTAGTAACAGAGAGGATGCTTTGTACTGGCACTCTTGGCCTCCTCTGGCAAAACATCTGCCGGGCAGCCTTCTGAAGTCCTTTGGCACAAGATGAACCAGAAAAAACGCAGGTTAACCTGTAGTTTTCAGAGGCCCCAAATCAAGGAGCCGGCTCTTGCTTCGGAGGCCCCCAAAATGCGATGCCCAGCCTGAGTGACAGGTTGCAATGAAGCACACGCGATGATATGGCCAGGTCGCCACAAAAAACCTCGTTTTGCCAAGTTCGTAAGAAAAAACGATGTTTGTTATCTGAAAACCTGAAAACCGCCAGTTGGTGCCGTCCTTTCATACCAGAGGGAACCCGACTCAGGAAATACAAAGGTTCTTGGCCGCAGAGGGATGGGGCTTTAGCAAACTATTTTCCTGCTAACACGAACAGACTACCTTCATTTTTATTGCCATAATTACCAGTAGAATAACAACTCATATTGCCAGTCTCTCTTGATCTCATCATATGTCACACACAACCTGGACGAAATCCCGGTACCTTTGCCCTACACAATCAGTGCATAGGTGGAAATATCATCCATACACCTTCCCTTCTTCTTTTCTTGTAGTGCAATCGAGTCACAACAGCTGGCGCAGGGCCTTCTCCTCTAAGCTTGGTACAGCGTCGACTTGCAACAAGGCCTGGCCGAAAGTACAGGGCTGCGACAGTACCAGGAGAAACGGCTCGGAATTTCGGGCAATGATGCTGTTCAAGGCGTCGAAGCATGTACGACAAAGATGGTGATGATGGTGATAGTGACAGTGGTCATGATGGCAATGATGAGTGGCTAGTAGCAATAGCAGTAGGCATCCCTCCTACCAACTAAGCGTGATTTTTTAATCCAGTACCAGACCACTAAAGGAAGGAGGGAAGGGGAGCAAGGGGGGTGAGAGAAACACCGCAAGAACCACCATCCCATAACTCCATGTTTACCATTGTTTACCTTACGCCCAGCAGCAGCTTTTCCGCGTAACATGATTTCAGGTTATTGGCAGCTATTGACATTGGGCTAAAGGCTTGGACATGAAGAAAAATGAGAGAAAATACTGCGCTCTGCAATGTTTCTTAAGCCTTGGCACTGGAAAAGCAGATTTTCGCTTGGCTTGCATTTATTTTTGGGGCAGTACAGGCTTTCTGGGCTGGTCAAGATTGAAGATAAGGGACCTCAAATTTAATTTTGCTGGAGCATGTCAGGGCACACATAGAACATGCCCTGTTTCAACCCAACTCTGCGAGGTGCCGAGAAGAGCTTTCTTCTCACTTGCACTGAAGTGATCTGAAGCAAGACCAACTCGTTCGATCGGGATTCCCATTGACGTGGCTGCACGGCTTTGCGTCACTGCGACACAGCTACTACTAGAGCGCCAAAATACATGATGCCACAAAACTGTTTGTTCTGATCGTCCCGCCCCCACCCGCAAGGATCAACCGACCGGCGCCCTTCATGGCTAACGGCGCAAACGTAATGCCGAACTTGGAAGCCTGGAACTCTTGAACAGGAGTTCCCGGCTGCCACGGCCTGGAAAAGGCACACCGCTAGGAGGTGAGGACCGCGCGACGGCTTGTTGGTACTCAGAAAGCGTTTCGCAACCTTGCTACAAGTAGGTTGCTGACCGCGATTGAGAACCGTCTGGCGGACTTTGCTGATGAGGAAGCCCCCGCGAAAGCGGGTTTTGATTTTGATGGGCTCTGCTTGGTGTGCAGGGTTGTCCAAAAAGTGGCTCATCATCAGCGGCGTATAGCGGCGTTGTCGGGTAGCATCAGACGTCACTTTTAGAGCAAACATGAATAAACAGCCCAGTTTTGACTGTGCTCTGGTGCTTTCTCCTCGACTGCTCGTAAGCTTGTCGCGGTTCAGGCATCGGCTCCTTTGCGCTAAGAGGACGACCTTGGAATTGCCCGCCTCCCGGCTGTGGCAAAGGCCTGCCCGCTCTGTCGGTGGTTGAGGGCATAAAGACCGTTGAGGAATTGTGTGTCGGACCGCGCCATGGCCACACACACCGCTCTCTTTGTTCAACCTCACCAAAACGGAGGACCCCAAAAGAGAGAGAGAGGCGCTAGTTCAGTAGCTGAGCAAGCACGAAAAAGCAACGCCTAAGGAACTAGGAAGTAGGCGATGCCCTTAACCCTGCGCCCCGCACAAGGTCGGGTGATCAAATCAGTCTAAGCTCACAGTGCAGAGATGACTAGGACTCTGATGCTCAACTGTGGTAGGGCTCCGGAACCCTGGAGGTTATTTGAAGAGAGTCTCCGGGGCCCAAGGGGTGTGCCTGCAGGCAGTTGCCACGGGCAGTGATGAACGGAGTGGCAGGGGCACGTCTCGTACGCCACGCAGGGGGGCGTGCAGCAACGACCGCTGAGGTAAATTTCACTACAGTGCGGCCTGTCCATTGCACCGCACAGTCAAACATACTCCTTCCGAAGCTGGTTCACCACACAGTCAACACCCTCCTTCCGGAAATTCGCAAGTTGGCAACTGGCAAATGGAAAGTCTCCGGCTTCAAGACCTCTACCTGCTCAGCGTTTACCGTCTGCCTAGACACGATGGGGTCGTGACAGAAATGGGCCAGTCTTCTTATTGCGAACACCTCGAGCGCAAAACCTGGCTAGTGGACGGGGAATAAATGAGGAAACATTGGATAGTCTTGCAGTCTGGTCCGTGAAAGCATCGGGTGGTGAGGTGTATGGGGGTGGCGAGGTGCTCGACCCGAACGCTAGCCGGCACACAGACTGTCCAGCGCAGGCGGCTTACCGTTTCTGTGGGGCTTGAGGTCGATCATAAGTTTTCAGACCATCATGACGAGGAATCATGGCTGCTGGCCTTGTCTTACCTCACACAAATTACGAGCGCCGCCACTTCGGCCAGCGCCAATTTCCGGTCAAGGCAAAGGCAGGGCAGGACCCGACGGGTCGAGGTTAGCCCCACTTGGACTCAAAATGGCTTGCCGCTCTATGTTTGACCTCTCATGATGGTGATGATGGTGATGCATAGTGATGATGGTGAGGGTGACGAAGGTGAGGAGAGTGATGATAAAAGGAGAAGGATCACGAGCAGGTGATGCTTGTTATGATCGTGGCAAAGTACTGCTGATAGTTGACATAAAACCGATACACCGAACATGCTGGTAGCGTCAAAACACAAGAGAAGCCAGGATATGTCAGGATGCTTCAAGTTCTCGGGGGCGCATGTCTCAAACGATTGGTTCAGATGGATGGGAGCATCCTGCAAGCGAATTGTGGGTCAACAATGATCTCATTTCGAAGAAACATAGACAAATGACACAGCAGCCGGTCTTTTGGTTATCACAGATGCCATAGCTAGCCACCTTCATGGCTCGAACGAGGAAATCGAAGACGGCTGGTCTGTACTCGCGCGCCACCTGAGTCACAAAATCCAATGGCAACAGTTGGCTGTGCTAGTCCTGCCGGAACTCTTCTCAAAGGGACGCACTGAATGAGGGGATCCCAGCTTGGTGTATGCGTAGATTGCTTGTGGCAAGTCCTGCAGTCGGGTAAGCATTCAGGCATCAAGACCCCAGGTGGTGTATGCTTATAGTCCTCTGCAGGAAACGGCAACTGCCCCAGGCCGGTGAGTGATTTGGTTGAAGCAGCATCGAGTGCCTTCGAAGTACAACTACTGTAGGTAGACGCCAATGGTTGGGGCCTAATTAGAATCGGATGCGTAATGCCTGCGAGGCATTCGTAGCCAGTGTAGCCAACAGGCGCCAGTCCTGCAATTGGCAAGAATCGACCAGAAGCAGATTCTGGCAACCAGACTGCAGCAAACATCCCGGTCCCTGAGCCCGACCAAAGCCCAAATTCGGAGAACATCTGCCTTCGAACCAGATTCGAGCTCAACGACAGTATTTCCTTGCGCATGCCCCTAGTCCTTGTTTTACTGTCACTTGCTGACGCATGTGATCAGCTGTTTTTCCTGCTGCGATGAATCGTTGGCGCACGTCCGCACTCGGTCGGCCTTGGAAAAGCCTCCCCGGCCCCGCATATCCAGCGCAATGTAGCTGGTATTTGACTTGGCGTATGTCCTGGCTACCTTTGACCAGGATTTGAGCCCAATCAAGTACTCTCCACCCCTGTCTACAATCAGAAAGCCGCACTGGTGAAGCCTATGCGGCCCCATCTGAAGCCATTATCACGCACGCAGCGTTGGAGTGAAACATCCTTTTGGGTTTCACAGGAACTCCCAGCGATCAACTCGGTTTCCATTCCTGGCAGCACGAGGGGCATTTGGACAATTTGAATGTACCTCCAAAATGGACAATCTACAGTTTCTTATCCCGCCGAGGCATGCGCCTTGCGTTTGTGGAAAGATTCTTTGACTGAAGGGTGCTGAACGTTCAAGATGAGATTTAGAGAGTGTACACAGGATTTACGCGTGCCAGATCAAGGCAAGATGCTTCGCAGGAGTCGGTGGCAGCAGGGCCACCATGGGACACACTGCCATTTTCGAAGCCGTCTCTCTGAAAAGGTCATCCAACGCTTTCGGATTCTTACCTATCCTTGGTTCCGGTCACCACATGGAAGCGTGTGGAGGCATTGTGTGGGCATGATAAAGGCATTCATCATGATCAGAGTCTTAGTGCAGCAACAATGGCATCCCGACAATTAAAAGGTCTCGCAGGAACCCCGAAGTTGCAATAGATGCAGGCTAGGAACTCAGAGTTCATCTCCTGACACAGCTTCGTGGAAAACAGACACGGCCAAAATTTCAGTAGCCTTTCCATTCAAGGGCTGGTGCACTTCCAGCCTTTGTAGACAAATGACAGACTGCTGCTTTAAGGTCCGTCCAGCTGTAAACTACAAAGATTGCCATTCCGATATCGGATATGGTGTTCGGTGGCCTTGATGGCACCTTCGATCTGCTCTCGCAGCATCTTGATGTCATCCGGATTGCTGGAACCTCCTCTGAAGCGCCCACGCAAAGGATCTTTCAATATGAAGTATCGCTTCTGCAAAGCTCAAACCAAGAGGCGGCTCTCGACCAGCGCGGTATCGAGCTCGCGCACGTAGTCCCGACGAACGTCTGGCATAGCTTTCAGGAGCTTCTGCATCTTGGGATGCCTCGTCACTTCTCCACCGTCCAGGCACACGGGTGCACGGAGCTTGCGGGAATCCAGCCTACCGCGCTGAACATCCTGAGCCTGCTGCATGGTGGAAAGCAGCTTCTCGGCTGTCAGGCCACCCCAAGGATCGCCTGGCTCCATGTCAGGCTCTGCGCTTGCTGAGGGTTGCAGTGCAACCATCCTTGACTCCTGGCCTGATGCATGACCAGCATCTGGGGGTGGCAAGCCATGAGCAGTAAAGGCGCTCACAATGGCAGTGCCTCGGTTCTGCAGTCTTTTGGAACACACTCACACCTCCCAGCTCCATTCTTTCCTGGGGCTGGCACCCAAACCAGGCATCTTCGCCAGTGGGCTAAGGCTAAGGACTTTGAGCTTGCAGCTGCAGGTGTTGACGCATCATTTGAGCTGACCGAATTCAGATTTGCACAACGCCTGTGTCAGTCAAGAGACTCGAGCCTGGTCGCGCAAGGGAAGAAGGTTCTGTGCCAAAGCCGTCTGCACACTGACGCTCAGCCGTCGGAACCGATACCTGATTGGCAGAGTGCTCAATCCAAGTACTAGCAGTCGTGACGCCCCACCTCAACTGCGACACGTGGATCACTTGCCGTAGCTGTGCTAGCGAATTGGCAACAGCCACGATCTCGGGGCCTGCAAACGATTTGAACGCTGTGGCTGCTGGGCATAGACGGCCTGTGCTTAACTGAGAGTCCTGCCTCGATAGCGCAAACGTCGCTCAGAGGACTGCAAGATGTCAGCTGCCATCGCCTTTGAAAGCACAAGTTTGGTGCTTTGGCAACAGTGTTGTTGAAGTCAGAACAGCCAAAGTGCGCTGCGGCATCTTGGTGGAGAACTCCGCAGCCGTGTAGACGGCTTAATAGCTTTGCAAGATCTCTCGGAGAGTAGTCTGAGGTGGATCTCCTGGAGCACATCAACAACTTCCAGACCTGACAGAACTCTTTATGCGGCACTTCACTGCATCCTCAGATGTGCAAGAGCCGCGTGGATCAAACCTGGCATGGTTGCTTGCCATTGATTCATGGCTGATCAGAAAGCTTAGTCTCTGCGGCAGCCTTCTAGCATTTCAGACTGCCTGGGCGCCTCATGCCAACAGGAAACCATCCCAAAAGGGACCAGCTTACAATCCTCACAAGTAACCATCAAATCTTCTGAAAGGAGCCGCAACACCCCGCATCTGAAATGCTGAACAAGCAGAGTTCACCTGAATTGCAGTACCCAAGCTGCTTCAACTTGAAACAATTGACAGCCACTAGCAAACACAAACTAGTTCCAGGAAATCCCTAACTTCATGGATTCAAACTTCGGCCACATTGGCCCTTCCCTTCAACCCACGATAGGACATCATCCTTCTCATCTGATCTTATAAGAACCCCCAACAACAAACCCTGAAATTTTGAGGAGCCCCTACGAATCTTACTTGCTGTTAGTAAGCCCTATATCCCTATTTCCCCCAATCATTTCGTGGTGTACATGTCTTTTTCTCTTCCTTGATTCCCTCCCAACCAGAGGTAAAGCCCCCATGAATGGCCCTGTATGAGCCATAGCCTAAACCCCCAGTAGCCCTGAAAACCCCCTGTAGTAGTCCCCTATATCCCCCTGGATAACCCCCTTTGAGGAGTGTAGACTATAGTCAATATATAATCCCTACTAACAGCCGCCACAAGATCCCGCAGCAAGCCGGCCTTGCGGAGGCCGTTTCTGCGCTACAAAGGGCTGCAGCACTTGCGACACCTGCCTGGTGCGCCAAGGGTGTTTTGTTCAGGGTTTAGGGTTGAGGATGCTTTGTTCAGGTTTTTGTTAAACACGGAGGACTGTTACGAAGGGTTTTGGACTTAAGGTTTAAACAGAATGCTGATCCCATGCTCGGAGAAGTGATGTGGTACGTAGGATCAGAGTGAGCGGGTCTCATCACAAGAAACCATCTAAAGCTTCTTTTGGTTACCCACGTGAGGTCGCTGTCACTTAAATCTGAAATTGCGCGTTTACTCGATGCTGCATCAGAAGCCCAAACGCAAACACTCAAAGTTGAATTTCTATCAAGAATGCAAAAAATGACAAGGAAACACTTCATGTTGTGAAACGCAATGGACAGAAAACCTTACAAGAAGGAACACCAATAGAATACGGAATTACCATAGAATTGCCTGCAAGCGGAAGTATGACAGCAACACGCAAACTTGCATCTCAATCCTCTCCCCGAAAGTCGATCCGATTGACTTACTCAAACAGGCAACTTGGGTTTGTGATGCTTTCTCCAAGCCCGCATTTTGAGACATCTTGGGTATGCAGCTAGCTGCATGAAAACCTGCGCTCCTGCTTGAGATGAACTCTCAACCTTGAAGGCTGGAAGTTTTGTGCCGAAAGCATCAAAAGCTCTGCGTGCCAGTGTAATATGCCTTGTCAGTGACCGCGATTTGAGTGTTGATGTCGTTCACACGTTTCGTCCGTCAGATAGCAATATCGGTCCAGGTTCAACACAGCACTTCATTGGCATCGGCAATCATATGCACCATTCAGGCACGCAAAGTCACAAGCGAAACGTGAGTTCAGCGGCCCTGGTTTTGTCTCATCTCTCTTTCTTGCACAGCAGTCTGCTATAGATCCCATCTTACATGGATCATCCCCAAAACTGCTATGGGCTGTGACATGTCAAGAAGTCCTGCCTCGGGGTCCAGGCAGCGTTTGCTTGCTGGAGGGATTGGGCAGCATGTTCACCCAGGCGATGCAAGTGGTCATCACCTTTCCATGCTTTAAGTTACTACTATGATTGTGATTATTACTACCATTTCTGTCATTGCCATTATTACCATTACTAGTACTTTTACTATTCATGAATTCTATTCACCACTTCACTTGATCGTGCTCAGGGGCCCACTCCAGCTGTCCGTTGCAATGTGCTGTGCCTCTGTTGCAGGGAGGAAACGGCATCAGATTCAGGCTCTACGGCTGTATGCATTTGTTGGGCAAGGCTGCGGCAGCCCCAAGCGCGGATGAGAACATTGAGAAGTCCTCTGCAGAGAAGCTTTCAAGGCCTCGGACAACAGCTGCGCGTGGAAGTTTTCTCTTGGAGGGTTTCATTCTGAGGGTCTGCGTGGCACTGCAGCTTTGGTGAGGCTGCTGAGCAGTTCTTCGCCTTTGCACAACCAAAAATACGTAATGAAACGAGACGGACTGTCAGACAGCTTGGGGTCAGGCTGAAATGCTGCAGTTTGACAAAAGCTGCTGCGCTGGCGCTCAATCCCTCGGCATCCATGCAGCATGCAGCACTGCCACATAAGAATCGCTCTCCCTCTACCCCATGCCACTCAGAATGCAGCACGCCCCGAACACCCCCACAGAACTCCAGCCTGCGGTTGCAGTTCCTCCACCTTTGCCAGCAGCTGCGCCTCTGAGCAGCACAAGTACCCCCCTCCGTGGGTTGAGGAAGGCATGCCGATTCTCTTGTCCGGCCTCGAGTCTGCCCAGAAGCGAAGACCGGAATCCAGGTGTTCCCACTGCGGACGTGCCGTCAACAAGGATCCTGGAGCCAGGAATTTGCGAGCACTATCATGACCCAGGTTCTCCTGTCCGAAGGTAGGCTCAGTTTGGCACGCTGCAGGACTGCGGACAGGAGAGACGCGTGCCACGGCGCACACTATGTGACAGACCTGGCTTGAACAACCAAGGACTTGCTTTAGTACAGCTTAGCAGTTCTCTGAGAACTGAACCGCGAGGCCACCAAGAGACGGAGCCACCTCAGCAGAAGGGCTGACGGCAGCTGGAAGTTCATAATGCCTACTAAGAGCAACATCCTGTAAGCTATGTATATGCCACGCATACAGGATTTGCCCTTGTGGAAGATGTGCTATGGGCCGGACATCCAGCACCTGTCTCAGAAGCGCAGTAAAGGTACTTCGTGGGTCCTCAAGGACTTGCCAGCTTCAAATCCAAGGCATCACAGGGTTTAACAGGGTTTTGGGTTATTTCAGCGCTTAGGGCCAGGGCATTCAATAGCGCACAGAACAATTGATGCTGGGTCCTTCTTCACATAGCGTAACTTTGCCAGGTCAGCCACCGCCAGTGACAGCTGGGCCCTGAGTATGCTCCGTCATCTGCAGTGTCAACCCTCGAACCTACCCTAACCTACAAAATGCAATAATTCACAGCGTAACACCAAGAATGCAAATGACTTAATCCAAACGACCTGCATATGAGACACAGCTGGACTCATAAATGCTAGTCCGTGTAGCATTTGCTAGTTTCAAAACATTCCAAAACACTGCGAGCCCACAAGGTCTTTCTAAGCTAAAGGGATCCCTGGAAGAGGACCCCGCGGTCTTGGGAACTTTTCCTTTCGGGAAGAAAGTCGAAGCTGAGAATTGCGCGGGCTTAGGGCATAGCGGAGCGACTCCTCGGCACCTTATCTCTGTGCTTCTGAAGATGGTGTTCTCCTTGATTTGTTGGGGAACTGTTGAGATTATTAAGGCGTTTATTCTATCAGGGGTTGTCTGGATGATCACTTGGAGCGTTAAAACTTCTCTCTAGCAACCTCATCTTCAGGAATGATTACTACTGCTTTCAGAATCAAGGGTCCCTGACCGCATCTCGCTTTCCCCCAACAAGTACTGATGGAGTTGGACTTCACCAGGCGATCTTAGCCTGAAAATCTGGTCCATACTTCCCTTGTGAAAGAAAATGCACGGCTCTTGTTCCAGCTTGCAGGGTGGGTGAATTGCCTAAGCAGTGCCCTTGCAATGATGGGTTGCTCAACATGTTCTACGGTCAGGGCTTCACTTCTTCGTCTTCTTCCCTGTGGAAAAGCTTAGACCATGACCTGTAGGGCAAGGCAGCACCTGCCCAGACACCAGGACTGTGTGTTCTACAAACAGCAATCCCGGCAAGCCTAGAAAAGCACCATGGTTTCGGCGCAGAGCCCAGGCACACAGCTGTAGGCCATGACTCTTTGCTAAAGACGGCTGCTTCTTGCACTCCCCCCTAAGAGTTGCAGCAGGCAGTCTTACTGAAACGAGCTCCAGCCTTCTCTGCAAAGTGATGGGACCACTCGTCTAGAACTACCCGATCGTACATATTGGCACTGGCCAATCCATGCAGAAGCTCGCAGAGGCTTGACCCAGAGCATTGGGACATCATCTGGAGCATCTGAGGCAAGAGTGGCTGAATCGCATCTTGACGCGCACCATGCGCACCTTCCAGTTTCGCGTATGCGGAGATGATGGACACAAGATCGCGAGCCCGCATCGTGTTGGCCCTCCAGTTTCGCGTCACCTCTCTTTGCAGCTGCACCAATGTGTTGTCATCCAACAGCCTCAGTGCGCCCAGATCCAACAGCGCACTTGCAAGCTGGCGAGGCGAACAGAGCGGAAGTTCTTTCACCAGTCGCGTCCGTAACCACAATGCCACGGACTTTAACACTTGTGCATCGCCCAGACTGTCCGACACTTGGGCAACCGATCTCAACAATGAAATTAATCCAGTCGCTTCCATCCTCTTTCCAGACTCCTCAAGACGCTGCAGGTGGGAATGAGCTGTCTCCAAAACATGCTTCTGTTGCAAGCCCATGCCAGTCAGGTGCCTACGGAAAACAGCAGTGAAGCGGCAAAGCTGTGCAACATCAACAGCACTGAGAGACTCAAACGATATCTCAGGATGCTGATGAGCGCACAATTGATGAACTAGGGAACCAAATGCTGGCACCCAAATCTCAGAGCGGGCCAGCGCATTTGCAGCCAAGCAGATGTGCTTGCTTTGCCTAGTCAGGCTGCTTGGAGAGATCAGCTTGGCAACCATGATGCGGATGAAAGGCTCGTCTCGCGATACGTCAACAACATGATTGATTACCGTTGCACAGTCTGCCGGCGTCTTTGCAACCTTGCCAGCTTGTCGAAGAAGAGAAATTGGGCTCAAGTCTCGGTCATCTTGCGGCTGCAGGGCATCTTCGCAAAGCTTTCGGACGGTGCGACGAGACTGACCCACAGGAAGGGCACTCTTCTTGGTGTCTCTGTGCGAAGCGTGGCGGTCTTGTTTTTTTTCTCCCCTTGGTCCAAGAAGCACCGGAGGGCGCCCTTGCAGTAATCGGCTGGGCAGAGGTTGAGTGCTTGCCAGCGCCCGTCCACGTCCTAGGTTTGTTATTCCACAGCAGCGAGACAAGCCTCGCATGGCGTCGGCCGCTTGGCATGGTAGCAGTGCCCGAGTGAAAGTGGCCAACTGTGGTCAACCACTCCATTGCGCACTGCCACCAGTAACCTTGAATGCACAAACTCGAGGCATCCAAAGCTGTTGTTTGCATCTTATGTGGGAGTGGGGCATGGGTTGCTTCTGGTCGCATACCATGTCATCGAGCTCCTCCACACTATGACTCTCGTGAACAGCAGAAAAAGGGAACGGAGATTGCTGCCATGCTGAGAAGCGGGGATCGATCATTGTTGGAGCAGGTCTGGGTTGGAGGTTGCTGCTTTTACATCGCGCGGCGGCTGGTCGAGAGACTACAGCCAAAACTGCCGGAAGTGGGCGTTTGCCCACTCCGCTTACTTGACACCGACACAACGCGGACTCTGCTCCGCTAACTGTGCTGCTGTGGTCGTGTAGCCTGGTAACGCATCAAGCACGCTTGTGTCGGGCGGACGGCTGCGAGGCATCTGGAAATGCATAGAAAATCGCTTCGCCGCTATAAGCCGGCTTCAGCCAGCACTGTGGACACCTTGGCTTTCAGAGCGGATCGCTCAGGTGAGACTCCTGGATTTCTCAAGGGCGGTCCTTCCGGGAGCAACATGACACAAGTCTTCATACTCGCATGCCAAAGAGAACAAGCAGGCATAGGTAGCAGCAGACCCTAGGCGAGCTCTTTTCACGCAGATTGACGGTCTTAACTGGGTATGGGCACTTTAAGTTCATTGTTATGGTGGGAACTTTGCTGGCACTTGGCAAAGCGTCCGCGGCTTACAAATTGATACTATACACACAGCCATGAGCAGCTTCTAGTCAAATGGCCTCGATTGCTCAACAGCCTCAATCCACTCAACAAATTCAGCTCTTGTGACTGATGGCTTCACGCGGCCAAAGTGGCGGTACATCAAACTAGAAAGGTCCTCAGGCGTGATGCTGTGCAAGGGCAAGGCATCTGCAAGCTCGAAGACAGTTGCTTCATGAGGCTTCCTCTTCTTCACTCTCGAGAAGAATGTTGTTAAATCTCTCCGCCGTTCCTCCATCGGTCGCCCGGCTGTGGCCAGCATGAACAAGGCTCTACATTTTTTCCAGGTCAGCTGTCCGCTGCCATCGTTGTCCACCAGTCGTATCAGGTTCTCAGCAAGCCGATTGGCTGTTGCACTGAAACCCAGCATCTCCATGTTTTTTGCCAGCTCCATGGGAGCAACCACTCCTGAGTTTGCCGCATCCCAACTGGTGAAAATGCTCGACACCTCCGACTTCAAGTTGGGAGGTAGCTCATTGAACAGCGCTTGCCCACGGTTGACATTGCTTATGGCCACATTTTGCAGGTGCGACCTCAGGTACGCTCGAGATTGGCCTGTCAGGACCTTGGAAACTGAATCTGGCTGCGCCCAAATGTCGCCAATTAGAAAGGCTCGGGATTCCATGCCCTGAAGATGGATCAGACGCGTGCAGTCCCGTAACAAGCCCTCGATCCCTGCAACCATCACGTGTCTCACCAGCCCTCGCTGCTTGTCCTTAAACCAATTGTTGGACTTCGTGCGAGTGAGCGCAGCGCGAAGCGTCAGCCGCCGGACCAAGCCTGATGACGATTGAGGCACGTCGTTTGATTTGCTTCTTCTTCCTGAGGATCCTCTTCCTGAAGCCTAGATGGAAAAAACAAAATCTCCTAGTAGCCACCGAGAAGCTGGGCACCAGCCAAAACAACATGAGGGGCCACTCGATGCTTGCTAAAGCAAAGGGGATTGTTCTGTCCGGTCCATGAATGCTTCCATTCAACAGCTCCACAATCAGGGAAGCGACTACGGCCGCTTGCAGGAAGCAGAGTAGCTTGAAGGCAACAGTGTAATCTTGAACTAGATAAAAAGCCGAATCTAGGTTTAGCTCCTCTCTTGGAGTCGGCCGAATTCGTGGCCATGCTTTGCCATCTACTCCAGGCATCATT
This sequence comes from Symbiodinium pilosum, assembly GCA_905231905.1. Taxonomy (NCBI): domain Eukaryota; class Dinophyceae; order Suessiales; family Symbiodiniaceae; genus Symbiodinium; species Symbiodinium pilosum. Next base: position 60,871 of record CAJNIZ010044804.1, read on the forward strand.
GGCCGAAAACGCCTCCCTGAAAGGCTGAGAATCTTGGCAACTGCCTCCTCGGGACTGCGTCCCAACCACGAGGATCGGCGAAGCATTTGGATGGAGGTGCCAGAGAAGAGGCGCAGTACCTCTCGTGGATCCTCTGGCACCTGAGGCGTAAGCTCCCACGTGTCCTCCTCCAGGACGACGTAGTAGATTAGGCCAATGGTAAACAATCCCCAGCAACAGAAGCATTGCATCAGCTGTGCATTCACAGAATCCAGCGCCAGGCATATTCCAGTGACGATAGCAACCACCACCATGGAGATAAACCAAGTGGACACATCCACCTCAACCAATGCCAACACCTGCAGCACAGCCCGGCGTTCACAAGTTTCAGCAGAAAACAGCTTATTTCAGACCAGCAGGTTTAACGACGGAGAGGCATCCGATCTCAAGTCTGTGGAATTTTGTGTACGCTGGACACAACATTGTATCTATTGGCTCTGAGGGTTGGGATCGACTTCAGTGACTCGACAGTGTCAACGCTGCAGACACTCAAAAAAAACAGTTGCAACGCTAACCATGATTGCGGTTTTCTTATCGAGAGGGCACAGTAACGGCGCAAAAGGGTCGCACACTAATCATGCGTAGGTCCAAAAACCCCGAAAAGCGGATGATTTACCCGGGAGCCAAATCATCCGCTTTTTTGTGGTTTCCAAATCCAAGAACCCCGAAAAGCGGATGATTTACCCGGGAGAGGGGGCGTTGCAACCACGACAAGAAAACGAACATGCTCACCATGACGAGACATTTGCTCACCACGCAAGTATTGCAACACAGCATCACGACAACACTCCACTGCTTCCCGCATCAAAGCCCAGATCGCTTGGGAGCATGCATGTTTGGATTTTCAAGGGCCGAAAACTCCCAAAATGCACTTGGGAGCGTGCATTTTGGGACTTTCAAGCGCCTACACTCCCGACCTGTGTACTCCCAGCTGTTCCCCCCCTTCAAACCAGATCGCTTGGGCGTACGCATTTTGGGACTTCAAGTGCCCAAAACTCGACAATGTCTACTCCCAGCTGCCGCCCGCCCCCCCCGATCAAGGACCAGATCGATCGCTTGGGCGTGCGCATTTTGGGACTTTCAAGGGCCCAAATTTCCAAAATGTGTATTCTTCTCGCCTTCAAGCTCTTGTCTGTATGCCCTGCTGCCAAATGTTGCCTCAGCACTTCTACAGACTAGTTGCGTAAACTTAAATGGGGATTTCCCAGAAGTAGGGGTACCTTTATGGGGTCCCTATAATAAAGATTAGATCCCTTTAATATGTAGGGGTTATATAGGGAATATATAGGGATAATGGAAAAGAAAATGGAAACTACTAGTTTGGGTTTAGAATTTAGGTGCGTAAACTCAAATACATGTGCCGAACTTGTCGGGGTGACCCCAAATCCTAGCCCTTGTGAAGTCATTGTGAGAAGAAACCTCTCATAGTAAGAAAAAACATGTCATGGTACCAGCACCCTACTTTACCCGGGAGCCAAATCATCCGCTTTTTTGTGGTTTCCAAATCCAAAAACCCCGAAAAGCGGATGGTTTGCCCGTGCGGAGCCAAATCATCCGCCTTTTGGTGGTTTCCAGGTCCAGAAGCCGTTTGGCTCCCCGGGTAAATCATCTCAAAACCACCAAAAAGCGGATGATTTGGCTGAATTTGGCTCCCGAGTAAATCATCCGCTTCTCGGTGTTTTTGGACCCGGAAACCACCAAAAAGCGGATGATTTGGATGATTTGGCTCTGAAAGCGGTCCTGGAAACCACCAAGAAGCGGATGATTTCCCCGACGGGTTGGACCCGGAAACCACCAAAAAAACACTTTTTTGGACCTGGAAACCACCAAAAGCAGACGATTTGGCTTCCTGCTGGGTAGATCATCCGCGTTTCGGGGTTTTTCGACCCAGAAACCACCAAAAAGCGGATGATTTGATTGATTTGGCTCCCCGACAAGTAAATCATCCGCCTTTCGGTGTTTTGGGACCTGGAAACCACCAAAAAGCGCATTGGGGTGTCCTGCAAACCAGGCTCTTCGAATACAGACTTGTCTGTGATCCATGTCTGCATTATCTATGTTATGCGCTGATTGTTATGCGCTTTAGTGCCCCCCTAACTGGTGTTACTGCTGCCTTTCCGGTGTTACCAAGAACGCTTTCTTCTTATCAGTGTGTGGTAGGAGTTGTTCACTTGGCAAGGCTGAGTGACAATCTGTCCCAACTGCTGCTCCAGGAAGGACTCGAAGCTAAACAGCCCCGGGATCACGCCCCCTTCCTTGACCAGGAGCTCACTCTGGGGTCCGTCGAATAAAAATCCGTGGCGAATGGCACGCCACATGACGAGCTTGTGGGATTCCTTGAAGCGTAGGGAAATCCGGTCCAGAAGCGTAGTTCCATAGGTAAAGGGCTTCACAGCACGAAGCTCAAAGCCGGTTGCAGAGAAGGGATTGTCCACTCTCTCCAAATAGCCATCTTCAACCAGCTTTGACTCCATGGACCTTTTGCTCTTTCCGAATGCACGGGCACTCTCGTACTCGGCCCAGGTCTCTGCTGTTTCGCGAGATAGCTTTAGCACCGCGAAACCTTGGAAAAGCAGCACAACCAGCAGCAGGAATGTGGCCATGTGCACATACTCGAAGGTCTCGGGCAAGATGTTGTATTCATCAGCGCCGAAAGAAATGAGCGGTGTGTCTTCTGGCAGCAAATGCGTCAGCACAAACAAGAGCAAACCAATGAACCCCAAAATCGTGATCTCCCTGAAAAGTGCATCCAAGATCTCCTTTCCAATTCGATCACCAGACAACTTCAGCCTTTTGCGCAACCAGTTCTCTGCCTTCTCAAAACCTGTAGATAAAATGACAATGATGAAGACTTCACCAAAGAAGAAACTCGGTCTGCTGTTCACTTCCTCGGCCAACACGCTGAAGACTGCCTGGCGCCGCACGAGCTCCGGTCTGCCTTGTGGAAAATGCTGTAGCTTCAGCTGCTTGGCCAGGATTGTGCCTGAAGACCCAGCAAAGCTCTTGGCACGAATCCCAGGAGTGAATGCCTTGAGCAAGCACCCCGGGACAGCGCAGAGGAGCAATGCTACAGAACGCGCCCGGCGGCTGGGAGGTGGAAAATGGCGCAGCATGAGGCGACTGTTCCCTGTCATCAGGTGCTGAGGGATTTAAGTGGCTTCTTGTTACTTCATCTCTGAGTTGTACCTGCCGATCTAGTTCCTTATTGAGCACGGGTGGGGTATGTTCGAGTCTACGGCAGGATATCATGTCTTTCCTTGAGGATCTCAACTCGACGAACCAAGTACCCACAAATGTGGTAAGACACGTCACATGCCATCAGTGCACCTACACCCACATCAAAGATATTCGAGGATAAACCTATGGTATGGACACGCCTGTAAACAAAAATCCCTACAAGGACCCCCTGGCCCCTGCAGCAGATTCATGAAACGGCGTTAGCCACGTCTCTGCACCGCTGCATGCGCCTGGGTTGGCCATTAAAGCTTCGCCTTCAGAGCCACATCAGACCTGCCAAAGTTCTGAAGAACTTCAACTTGCTCCATTATAAAACTCAAGCCACTTGCTCCCATCTACGTCTGCTGTATCCCTTTCGCATGGTTCAGACGGAAAGCCTGCCTTGCGTCGCACGTGGACGCGACGACGCCCGGGCTTGCGCTTCCCGTCACAGCCAGTCCCGCCTGCAGCAGATCCCAGACACTCAACGCCTACCACGATTGACAGGCTTTGCAGCCTTCTCGCCAAAAACTGATGCCGGAGCAATCGTTCCATGCTGTTGTCGGAACTCGATGATCTGCTCTACGGTCACCTGCCAGGAAAACGCAGCTTGTCCTCACCAAGATTTCGTGGAGTCGAGGCCGGCACGATCGGAATCTTGTGCGCGCTAGCAAAGGCCAGGCTGTCGTCCCGACGGTACATGGTGCCATCATCGTGCATCTGCAGCAAAGGGATAAAGCAAAGAAGCATGAGTTGTTCCTCTTCTTCCTGTCTCCTCTCTCCTTCTGCTCTTCTGTAGCTTGACAAGGCACCAACTCTGCAAGGAGTCCCACAGGCGTCAACCCCGCGAGGCGGCAGAAGTCCCAGGTGGACTCGGTGTGTCCTAGCATTCCTAGCATATGGCAAGGCCATCCTGGTTCTGGCCTGGCAATTTCCACCCACGGTCCTGGGCGTTCGAGCACCCCTCCAGGCCGAGCACAAAGGGGGAAGAGGTGGCCGGGCTTGGAGAAGTCCTGGCACAGCACTCCGGAGACAGCAATGGCAAGCCAAGCGAACAAAAACCATGAGGATGTTGCACAGCCTCTGCGCGGTTGCTTAAGTCGCACATCGCCTTGGCTGACGCAGGGTGGCGGAACCACCCGAATCGACTAGATGCAGAATGCTGTGCCGCTCAGGAGCTCGGGCGGTGGTGGCGCGGTCTGCCGCTGACACCCCCGTCGAGGTTGCAGGCAAGAAGTCCTTGAACTTGCACGCGCATTCAAACACTGGTTCTTTTGCAGTTCCTTGGGCTATGGCCGTGGACACGTAGAAATTTGTGGCGTTTGCATCGGTATTTTTTTGCGTGGCCTCAGGGAAAGAATGCAGAATTGCTGATGTCCTACCCTCAGCTGCCACGACTGTGCACGCACATTTTTCCTGGCCGCAAGAAATTGGTCTGGCCATGCGTTGCCTTTGAGCTCGTTGCACTCGCTGCAGGCGCAGACCAAGTTTACCGTCTTGTTTGTACCACCTCGACAGAGTGGAATCCAGTGATCCACAGTGTCCGCCCCGGATGCGCCACAATACCAGCACGTCTCCGCATCCCGCTCCAAGATCATGGCACGGACTTGCATGGGCATCTTCCAACGGCTTTGAGATCGAAGTTGCAGGATCTCAGGCGGCTTCCACTTGGACACGTTTCCTGGCCAGGCAACAAAAATGACAGGTGCCACAGAGCACCTGGCACCCAGTGGGAAAAAAGCAACAAAGCACTTCACAGGATATCAAAACGAAAGGTGGGGTCAAAGAAAGCACCAGCACTAAACTGCACCTGGACCACGGATAGCAGTTCCCAGGGCTTCAAGGGCTATACCCAACGGATGTGCTTCTTCTGGCGCATCGCCTGCAACCAGTTTCTCCTTGGTTGACGAAACTAAGATCTCAGGCAGTGATGCGACTTGCAAGATAACTTAGTCAGGAAGCCAGTGGCAAAGGCGCTGTCTCCTTTTCTATGATCCTGCTGGTCTATGTCTCACTCGCTGTGGTGAAGGGAAAAGCGGCCAAAGCTCTCAGGGCTCACCGTCTGTAGTACAAACCGAGCAAGAAGCACAAGAGCTAAGAGTTGAACAGTAAGAGCATTTGCCATTAAAATGGAATTGAGAAAAAACTCTAACAGCAGCTGACAGCAACAACAACCGGAGTGACAGCACCTGGCAGAATGTTCATCTAACCGGCCACTGAGAGCAGCATCTGTGCTTCCCGACTGCTATAGAAAGTTTCCACGATGGGGGGCCCAAAAAGCATACCCAAGATACGGGATCCCTCATCTAAGGACGCCCCATCTTTGGAAACTCGTGATACGGATCTGCAGTTGGTAGTGTTGGACTGTTGGTCTCTTGGCGGAGACTGGTTATCAAGGCAGCCTCCACCGGACTGCGCAAACACACCCAAAGCACACTTAGCTGGTTTAGCAATACTGTAGCAGTTATGCCAGAAATAATGCAGTACTGTGAATGTCACCACTAACGCACTACATTCGTCCTTTCCCCCCTTCCTTCCTTCATGCCTTCCTCCACGCACTCCTTCAGTCCTTCCTTGCTTCATTCAGGCAGGAAGCCTATGCTAACGCTACCTCCCTGCTAGTTACTTCTACGTTTTAACCCCATCCTGTCTCCATTCCTGTTCCTACTTTTAGCATCACTTCTACTACTACAGCTACGACAACGACGACGACCACCACCACCACCACCGCCACCACCACCACCACCACCACCACCACCACGACGACGACGACGACGACGACGACGACGAATTTCTACTACTACTATTTCTTCTACTACTACTACTACTACTACTACTGCGACACTTACTACTTCTACTTCTACCAGGTGCGCGTCTCATATGTGACGCTACGATTTCCTTGCATTTGTAGTGGTTTTGCTGTGGGTTTTTGCTCATTCGAGCCCGAACGCACCTGGTTCCTTTTTTAGCAGTTTTCTGAGAACAACCGTTGTTAGTATTTGGCATACATGGGTGTAAGGATTTCTGGTTGAAAGTTAACATCGCCCCATTAGTCCAAGCTATGCCCCCTTAGTCCAGGGGTTTGAGGAGTTCTGATTCAATTTCAGCATCGCCCGATTCGTCCAAGCTACGCCCCATTAGTCCAGGGGCTTGAGGAGTTCTGATTTTATTTCATCATCGCCCCATTAGTCCAGGCGTTTGCGGAGTTCTGACTTTATTTCATCATCGCCCCATTAGGCAGGATTACTTTTAGTCAAGATTTTTGGCCGCTCGCCTGCAACATTAGTCCCAGTGTTTGAGGAGTTCTGATTTGCATTTAAGGGACCGCACCATGGCCGCCACAATCCCCTTACTAAGCCTGCCCGTGAACCCCTGGCAGCGAATACACATTCTTGCCTCTGGACACGAGCACAAAACAAACTTCGAGATTGATACCACAAAAAATAATGAAAAAAAGGAAATCCCCTCCTCGCGGACTCTACCAAATCCTAAAATGCGTGGCAAACGTGGAACTTTAAATATGCAAGGTACACGAAAATGTGGCGTCACAAACGGGATGCGGACCTACTACCACCACAACTACTACTACTACTACTACTCCTACTACTACTACTACTACTACTACTACTACTGCCCGCCGCCGACGCCACCACCACCACCACCACCACCACCATCACCACCATCACGACGACGACGACGACGCCGACGACGACTACTACGTACTACTACTCCTCCTACTCCTACTAGCTACTACTACGATTTTGATGGTGATGACATGGGTGACATGAAATAATTATGCTAACAGACTTCATTTGAACGCAGCGGGTACTCTGGATGCTTGTTAAACAGGGCGGTCATGACTTGATGGCGAGGCAAAATGCCTCTTATCACGACCGTGGTGTTAGCCAACTGTCAGACCTTCGCCTTCCCACGAAGGCTAGTCGAGTCACATGCTGCGACAATGCAAGCAAACAAGTGTAGACTCATCTCAAACCTTTCACAACAGTTAACCACATTCTCAGGTCTAGGGCATCTGACGAGTCGTGGAGCTTGGCCCCGGACCATCTGTCAAAAGCTAAAGGAAGAGCCTGGGCCGGGGCAGGCCTCTCTGCATGCGCAAAAGGCCCGCCACACTGCCCAATTCAAAGCGGAAACATGGAACTGGAAGGCATCTTTAACCAAAAAAGCTGACCTTTAACAGCAGACTGAAAGAAAACAAGCATGTTCAGATCAAAGTAGTTTTGGAAGATAGGATGCGCCTTGAAATCGAAACCGCATGCAAGCTGAAACCGCGTCCGGCTTGCACGTGAGCGGAACCATGCAGAAGCGCAGCATTAGAGTCTGTCCGAGAAGGTCCGTGCAGCACTTGCTGATGGGAGGTCCATGACTAGCAGTTAGGCGTTTTGGCCTATGAAGTGTTTGAATTGTGCAGCGTGGAGGTGGTATTATCTATGCACGGTCGGGCTTGGGGCTGTGGGCAGCTGACTGCACTCTATTACATGACCGAGTCAGGCTTGGACTGCCTGCGAAGACAAACCAACCCCCGCTCGGTCAGGTAGAGCTCGCCCTGACCACAGCAACTCACAACGATGCGAGCCAATGATTCTCCTGACAGCACCTCTCGTATGCATGCTTCCACTGAAACAGGACCTGGCTTTTCCCAGGGCAATCAGAATATCTTATTTGCTTCATTTTGTCAGTAGTTATCTATACCACTTTATCAGAATCCGCAAAAATGCAGAAGCATGAGCCGCGTCTTGGCTGTAGAACCTTCCACATGGCTCAGCACTGCCGGATGGAATGAAGCCCTGGGCCTCAGCCAAGCAGATTTGCCAACACAATGTCGAAAATCACCATCATGTCGGTGTTGGCTGCTTCGGGAGCCGTGGCGGCCATAGTGGTCGCGACGGTAGTGGTGGGGATGGCTGTCTGCTGTAACGATGATGGTTTTGGCGGCGGTGGTGGCGGCGGCTGGTGGCAGCGGTGGCGCTGCCGCTGTGGTGCTGGGGCTGCCACATTGCCGCGTTGTGATGCTGCGGCGCTGGTGCTGGTGCTGGTGGTGAGGGTGGCGGTGGCTGTGGCTGCGGCGACGGGTGCGATGGTGGTGGTGGCAGCGGCGGTGCAGGCGGCTGCGGCGGTGCTGGTGGTGCTAGTGGTGCCAGTGGTTGTGCAGTGGTGCCGGTGGTTCTGCTGCTGCTGCTGCTGCTGCTGCTGCTGCTGATGCTGCTGCTGCTGCTGCTGCTGCTGCTGCTGGTTGGTGCTGGTGGTGCTGGTGTGTGATGATAGTGGTCGTGGTGACGTTGGCGTCTGCGGTCGTGATAAAACTCTTGCGCACACGCACCAGCCCTTGCCACGTTAGTACTGTGTCGCCAAGTCACCTCTTGTCGAGATCCAGTCCACAGATTTCGTCCAGTCCAAATCCAAAGGGAATTTCCGAAAATCGAGGGCCATTAAAAAATCGTATCCTTGTGGAAAACCTCTGGGGATCTTGTGACAGACTTACAAGCAGGCCCCCAATTGTCGGAAACCCCCCACAATGAAATCACCAAACGCCTTGTTCAGCGGCAGTCTGCACATGTTCATGATTTACATCCGCAGGCGGCTCGCTGCAAGACGGCAGATGGCTTAGTCGCGGACTAGCTGGTTTGGTCTAGATGGCTCGAACCAGTAGCTGCTTTTGAACAAACATAACCTCAGCCAAAGATGCCAAAGAGTGCAGCTTCCCTTGGCAAGTTAGTGGCCTGTCAAGCTGAGGATCGGGCCAGACAACCAAATGCAAGCAATGTCTTGACGCAGCCAAGGACTCGTAAGCCTAAGTTCACGCAAAAGATGTTTGTGCACAGCCCTTGGCACCCGGACAATTGCTACGCTGCTACACTACGAGGGCCGAGCAGCAGGCGGCTTCACTCGATGTGAGGAAATCCCACCGCTTCCACATGTTTTTCTTCATAAGCGTAACTGCCACACATCTGCGCCCTTCATGCTGGTCGATGAACCAATGACTTTCATGCGGGTTCACCATGTCATAAAGATCGGAATCTATCACTTGCCCTCGCAACTTCAACCCAACTCTGAGCTTGCTCTCGGTCAGCTCGATCTCTACGTGCTTCTCCTTGACCGTCTCGTCCACGGGGACGTATAGGCGGATCTCTCGTCCATCCTTCCCGGCTTCCTCCCACTGATAACTCAAAAAACGCCGGGCCATCCGAGCTCGATTCATCCGAGATAAACTTCTCTTCGAGGGCTGGAACCACCGAGTGACCAGGGTTGCCATAGCTATGGCCAGCATCGAAAGAAGACCTGCCGCCCCATTGGAGCGCTTTGCCTGGGGCTTGCTATGGAGGATCGGTTCGGCAGTGGCTGTAGCCGTGGCTGTAGCCTGCCGTGCTGTGCGCACTGGCTCCCTGAGACTGAGGCTGCCCTGTGAGATCGGTGGCAGAGGGACCTTGGGGCCCTGCATTTGCAAATGCAGGGCATCTGCCACCTGAGCTGACTACCCATCTCTACCCATCTTCCAAACTACCTGCGTCAAGCCCCAACCCTTCATTGCAGCCTAGGCACTTGTGATGCTGCGTATTTTCGAGCAGTCACTGAATTAAAAGGGCCAGAGCGTGGCAAGCGGCTCATAATCGCAAGTAGCTAGTCTCACGTTGGAGCTCTGTGGATTGAGGAGCACTTGCCCAACCTGTCCGTCTTGGGCCAAATTGGCTCCTGACCAATTCCACTTTTTTGAGAGGTTGCACCTGGACATGCCAAGCTGGCTGGCCTCAAATGCTTAAAGTTTAAATGCATGCCCTACGTGACTCTGCAAACCGAACATCCCTGCAGGTGTTTCGACAAGGCTTCGAAAACATCCAAGGCTCTGCGGTGGTGGCAAAACGAGCCTGGAGAGCTTTGCGCATTGCAAGAGGTGCGGCTTCGTGGAAGGATACCAGTGGCTTCTCCAAAGCAGCAAAAGCTTCACGCGACGACGGATGGCCAGCCAATGCCAAAGCTTCGCACAACAAGTCCAGTATCTGTGACACACTACTTTGGTCGCGTAGGACTTTTGGGAGAAATGACTTGCAAACCTTCAGAGCTTTTTGAACAGCTTTACCAGTAGCTTGCGACATTTCACCAGAACCGCCAGGGCCTCGCACAAGATCGGCAGAAAGTGACGCAGTGTGGATCAAGTGGCGAACAACGTCGCTGGTTTTTTTGATATCCAGGCTCTCGAAGTACGCAGTGGTCTCCCGTTGTGCACCAAGCTTTCGGCCCCTCAAACTGCGGGAGGTGACAACCAAGCCCCACGTCACGTATGCCACGTTGCATGGCAGTCGTGGACGAGTGGCGCTTGCTTGCCTGTTCTGGCTGCAAGCCACACCAGGAACGTCCAACAGACAGATCCTGAAGCCTTCACGAGCAAGCGGCCACATGATCCATGCAGACGTCAGCTTGGGCTCGAATGCATACGGAGGCACCGTTCACACAATGTTATCACATCTAATGTAAGTTATCATGACTCATCACATTACAAAAAGGCAATTAAAGGAAACAATGAAAGGAAATGTGGCAGCTGAACAGTCGGCAGACATACTCACAGTTCCAGCATTGAGCATTGAGACACAGCTACGAGACATGAAACCAGTGGAGCCTCACGTGTTCACCGTGCCATGTTTCACGGTCACCCTGTTGGTGGTTGGTATGACAGTCGCCGTTGAATACCCCCTGAGCACTCCCTGTCAGAGACAGTCCCCATCCACGACTCAACCTTCAAGTCACAGAAACAGCAGAACTCAGGCCAGCACTGGATGCAGCCCAAAATGCTCTAATCTCGCCTGCCAGAGGAATGAACGGAAGACAGTGTAGCCTTCGATAAATAACGGCAACTAAAGCAGACACAACAAGCCGACTTGATGTGAATGTCCGGTATCTTCCAAAACAGTCTACAGCCAGTAGCAGTACTATGATACAGCCTCGTAAGCACAGCCACATTGAAATCAAAACACCCCTGCCTTGTCTGCGACTATACAAACAATTCCAGTCGTATGGCGGATCGCAAACGCCATTTGCGAGGCCTTGCAGCGACAGGTCACTTGTGCCAGAGCCGGCAGGCCACAGGAAAAGCCTACCGAGCACCATCCAAAACAGCTGCTGATATTGAAACACCTTATCAAACAGCCCCAGGATGGGGTGGACACGGGTGGACCTTGTTTGAAAAAATACGATGCTCCCACATATACGCCTCGCTTGCACACGACCAGCGCCACAAAAACGCAACCACCTGCAAACAGAGAATGAGGGGGCGACGGTGACCATCTCTGCCGAGAAAACTAGATCGCACTCGTCCTTGCACCCAGCACGCTGCCGTGTACTTGGAAGTATCATATATATCCATGAGCTCACACTGCAAACAGCTCTCCTCGCGATCATCGCTGTCCATGACCATCACAAACTCACCCCGTCTGAAAGCTCGCAAAGCTTCCTAACAGGCAGATCCACGGTACAAAGACACTAAGATCAGGCATGAAAGGGCATGAAGCCCAGATGCGCCTGCATGGAAGACCACGGCATTGTGGTGAAATCGATGGCCGAGCCACCTCACGTACACGTCGCGGCGGTGTGCACGTGTGACTCGACTCACTGCCTGCTTGCCCGCCTCAATGTGACACCCAAAGCAGCACACGTTTTCTAAGCAGCTGCTGAAAAAAGGGGGCCGGCAAAAGTGACGGCTGTAGAGTTGGGGGGAGAACATTAGCAACTGGCAGTCGATGGCAGTTGCACTTGCAAATACTTGCACCAGAACACTTGGTGATCTTTTTCTGTGCCGCTTCGGGAAACAAAGCTGCCTGGCCGGGCACAGCACTAAGCCTGAGGATCCTGAGGGACACGTGAAACAGCAATCAAGCTATGACCTTACTCGCACACCAGATCAAGTCCAATCCTGCTAGCTACTAGGTCGGTTTCATGGGGCAAGCGAGCAGATCATGGCCAGCCCAGCGCATGACAGCACTGCTTCTACCTACTTGCAGCTTCAGCGAGCTTCTGCGCGAAGGGTGTTCCGCACCTCTTGCACCTGCACCGACTGCCATTCAAAGAGGAAGACTACGCAGGAAGCGTGGTCGTCAAGATATCCCGCCTTCTTGTAGCCGCCCTCCTCATGGGCTTTGGCCAGCCGCCGACAGTCATCTTCTGCAATGTCCCTCTCAAAACGGAGGGGTCCTGCCACTACGCAACTAGATGCAACTATTGAAGCCACGCCCAAGTAAAGGGTAGGGGGTTCCAGCCAGTCTCGTCCTCTGACACATATTGTGCCAGGCCGCAAAGGAGGAAGGCGTGGCACGTAGATTTCTGAGAGGTACGTCTGCGCCTCCAAAACGCTGGGTCATCGAGAGGTAGGAAAGGTCTGAGAACTGACGGCTGAGGACCAGACCCCTGCTCGAGTCACAATGCCGTCCACAACTTTCGTCTCCACTTCTCCTCCTCCTACCACAAATCGGAACTTGGAGTGCATAGGTACACATGCTCAACATAACATACATATGGGTGGTTGTCAAAATTATGGTCCCTTTTTGGGTACCCTAAATATTAGGGGCCGTATTATAATAGGGACCCAAAAAGGGACCATAATTTTGACTACCAGCCATATCTCAGCAGTGGTGCCTTTGGATTCGTTGGAGTTGTCGGCTCGACTCTCATCTTTGGAGCCAGGATCCTGTAGTCTAGGAGACAACTTCGGGTAGCTCAGTCATTAGCTGGCTGTCACTGTCCTCACCCGCACGCGTTCCCGAACCGGATCTACGCTCCTACTAGCTGCAGAAGCCATTCAGGAGCCATGAGAGCCTCTGCAATCTTCAACTATCCCTCCAGGTCCCGAGGCAGGGGAGATCTTCTCTCGTTGCTCCTCCTGCATTGCACAGGACTTGGCCACGTAATGTGCACCACGTGCCATTCAGCATGCAGCCCGTCCTGGCACCAGAGCCTTCTGCAGGTGGCCTCGCGGCGCTTCAGCGCTGGCTTGCGAACCAAAAACTGAACCGCGCTCTGCTGTCATCCACCGGCACCAAGAATTAAAACGAATCGTCCGCCCAGGACCCCGCCCGACCTGGAACCACGTGCCAGCGGCGATCGGGATGCACGTCGCCTCAAGCTTGACTGCACTTGCATGCGGGGACAGAGGAGCTTCAGCCCACATGTGACCATGTCACTGCCAAGCAAAGCCCAAGCAGCTGTCGGGAGTCATCCCGCTTTCTGAAGGATGGAGACCTAGAAGGTGTCAAACACATTTGGAATTCTCGCGAACCATCGGAGCGGTCTCGAGTGCCTGCGCCGGTCTCGTGGAGATCGCCGCCGAGGCGACCTGGAAGGCCTCCTCAGATCAGGCACGCTCCCAAAAGAGCCAACTGGCAGAGTCATCTGGCCAGGGCCTAGGAGATGTCCTGGCAGGACTTCGTCCTTAGCACATCGCAACCAAAGGCAAACGGCTGTGCTCGCTGCTCGCTGTTCATCTGAGATTTCCACTGCCCCCTCCTCTTCGATCACCACGGCTCCTGACTTGCACTAGAACCCGACAGAAGTGACAGAAGTGCAAAGCGCCCACAGCCTCGACCGAGAGGGAGAGAAGTAGGGCATCTTCGGCCTGCCAAGCAGGAAAGGCTTTCAGGAACGCTGAAGACTCGTAGCACTGGTAGCCTGGCCGCAGCTTACCGCGCCATGTCTACAGGCATCCTGCATACCCTCAAAGCTTCAAAGCTGCGCAAATCAAGCGCGATTGTAGAAAAGCAAACAAGTGACTTGCAGGTGATTGCGGGCGGCCCATGCATTCTGATTTTCTGTGCCCCGGCCCAGCAAGCAAGAGTCGCAGCGGGACTTGCCGCTGCTCACGGATATTGATTGCTCCTGAGCCCTGGCACCCTGGCTCTTCCACTTCTCATTGCACCCGCTCATAAAATCATATACAGGGCGAGACTTGGCTACTGTGATGATTCTACGCGATGTTGGGAAGGAGTGCTAAAGCCAATTGATTGTTTTTTGGCAAAGTCCTTGCAAAGATCATATGCAGAACAAGTCAAAGCTAGGTACGCGATCTACCCCAAAAGGCTGCGAAAGCGCTGCCCACAGCAGCGCTCCACACCTCAGATCTGAAAATGAGAGCAAGAAGACTAAAATACCAAAACCTGAAAGGCTGACTCGTTCGCGATCTTCGTGAAACTGCTAGGGGAAGCTGGCTTCTCTGGGATCTTCAAACTGGGCAGGGCTAAGCAGAATGCCTGCAGGAGGATCTGTCCTTTTGGAGCCGCTCAGCATCTTCTGAGGAATGGACAACACTCACTGCGGCTGGAACACGGACCTGCAAAAATCCGAGACGATTCGTCTGGGGAAATGCTCAGGTGAACGACACGTCAGTCTCCGTGTATCAAACTCGAAGACCCCCTACCGATGGCCAATGACCTTACTTCCATGAGAGCTGAGGCAACCGCCAAGAAGTTTTGAAAATGAAGCACGGCTAGCAGGTATCCCACAGCCTTGGTCTGGCAGTGACCAGAGTCCAATATTCTACTGAAGAAGGATGGAGGACTGAAGGTAAGGCTTCCTTTATCCACAGGCTAGGGATACCTCAACCCACAGTAGGGGTTTAGAATGGCCAAGTCCTGCATGAAAACCGCAAGTGAGGGGGGATCCTCACAATCCTCGGTCTCCTGCACTGCTCTTCATGGATGTTTCGATGGCAACCGTTCGGCAGGCTGCGGTGTTCAGCCTCAGGCATCTTGATCCAAGGCTCATATTCGGGCTTTTGAAGTTTGAGTTATAAGCATGCTTGCTTCTTTCATACGAAACAACCAGTGGCGGGCGGAGCGGCGGAACACAAATAATTTGCTTAATGTTGCTTAGACAGACAATAGCTTCTCGAGCACTTCGGAAGGGAGCCTAGAATTTTTGCTCAACCCCTTAGCCGTGGACTCTATAACTCAATGATCTGGACTATCTATCAAGCGGGACAAAATTCACGCTGTCAAACCTAGAGAGAACGGGCATTTGCATGCTGAATTGCCCATGCAGCATGCTGCCTTTGCTCCCGAGCAGGTATGTTCTTAGCTCTTCGTCCGATGGCTCATGGGCAGGAGCTTCTCGTCTTCTCACCACATGATCTTCCTTAGGAGGCACGCAGGTGGGCTTTGACGAAAAGGCGACCACGGTACGAGGAGAAAAAGAATCTGACTATCTCTGTCCAGGAGCGGTGGTATAAAACAGGTTCAAGGTCAGGCGGCCGAATGCTGGATCTGCGGACAGTCGCCGGGCCACCATCTCTGGAATCTGTGCTTTGTGCAGTACCCAGGCAGGGTAGAAAATGATGCGATTCCGCAGAACAGGTCGCTCGAAGAGGAGCTGGGCGTGCTTTGTGACAGACATCATCCCATCTGATCGAAAACGTGCTAAAGACACAAGCTTGTACCTGGCAACATCAGACAGGTTTTGAAGCTGGATGTTGCCCGAAAGTTCCTTGGCAGCATAAAAGCCAACGCTGGTTCCGTTGAAGTCGTTCAGGCCCATTGTGGCAGCAAAGCTGGCCGCATAATCTATGTGAGGAAATTGCTGGCTCGGAGTCCAGGTACCTTCCTCGTCAGTCAGTAAGCGTAGGAAGGAGGCCGCCGAGCTCGCCGGAAGCCTAAACAAGTCCAAGTGGTCTCGAACTGCAGGCGCCAGGCAGCTCTCTACATCCCTGCGGAGACTGCTAGGGACACTCGCATCCCTGCCTGGAAAGGCGAGCTTGGACCGCTCGAAGGAGAGCTTTGGCCGCCTCCTGCCTCCTGCAAAGACGGTATTACAGACAAAACGAAAACAAAACAAAAAAAACTTGTTGAAGGATGCTTTTTGAAGCTCGAACTTCACTTTTGATGGAAGATGCCTTGAGACGTGAGCTTGCGCAGCAGAGCAGGGAGTGAACAGACCAGATCATCGATGCTGATCACAGGGACTCCAGTGGGGCCCAGGTAGAAAGTATCGTAGCCACGCGCACAACACTGGCGCCGAATGTGCGCTGTAGGGTGGTACTCCTGCCAGACAGAAACCATTGATTTTGCTGGAGAGCCCAGGGGGCAACAGGACCGCGCAATAGAACATCTTGACCCGGCACGGGGTTGCACCCATGACGGACGGGCAGTCATTGCTTTGCTCTTCCCGCTGTTCCACAGGCAGGAAGATCTACAACAAGCAACCCCTCTTGAGCCCAAACATCAGGAGCCGTACAAGATCTTTCTTGAGTTGGTTGGGATCTACGAGCTGACCCTCGATTAATACTCTCCAACCTCCCACCAAAACCCAACTTCCTTCAGAATTGCCATCAAGTGCGCCACCAACGTTGTTTTCCTGCACTGAGGCATCCACCCTGCTATGGATGAGACTCCATAGCCGGCCAAGCCTGGATCTAGCATGCGCAATTATCATTACAAGGCATTCACGCAGGATGAGTTGCTTTGCAGCCGCAATTCAGCAAAGAAGCCGCCCAGAAGGTGGAGACCCAGAATTGCCAGCTGAAGCGGGGCGCCTGGAAGCTAGAGGGCCCTCGAATTTCGTCTTGAAGCTACAAGCTCTTCACATTCAACAGACATGACTAAACCCTTACAGCATTGCGGCCCCGGCCCGCCGAGAGAATGTAGGATCGGCAGGAAGCCACTGAAGACCCCACCTAGAAGGCTAGAAGGAGAATGGAAGCCATGGTGAAGGCAGGCAGGGCCCCAGCGATAACACAAGTCGCGAGGACACCAAGGACAGGAGTGAGCCTGGCCGCCCTGGCAAGAGATCAAAAGAATCCTACAAATGGGCTAACTACGAGCATGGTAGGCATATTGCAAGTCAACAGTGATCAGTGTACTCCATAACAGTGATCAGTGTACTCCATAACAGTTCTTCAGTCTCGACAGATTCAAACAGAGGCTTCCAGCCTGTCCGACGTCTCTGGAAGCCATTGCTTGAAGGCCAGCCCAAAGATGGTCGGAGCTAGCACAACCTGAACAAGAGGCCAGAGCTGAGACAATGACGATAGCAAAAATTAAACACCCAATAAGGACGGCCATGGCAAAAGCAGCAGCAACTTTCACAGTACGCAAACCTAGCGCCCTCCAACCCCTGAAAACCCTATATAGCCTGCAAAGCCCTGAACCATAAAGCTCCCCACGCCTTCACAGTTGAAAGGATGATCCCCACAGCATCAACGGAGACCACAGTGCCAAGGAGGAGCTTGGCCTGACTTTCAAGGGTTAAAAAATTCGATGCATACAAGGATTACATATATAGATATATATATGTATATATGCATGTGTGCGTCATGTAGGTAACATACAAGAGTATGCCATTGGTTGCTTGCAATAAAACGCGAAAAGTTTTCTGATATAGGAAGCTTGGCCTGAATTGTATGAGGGATGATTGAGTAAGGGTTCGCCGAAACTACGGTCGCTTTCTGGGCCCATAAAACAAGGTCCTTGGCATTTATGTGAACATACTTGTAGCGACATCTGGGAAGAGATGGCAAGAGTGGATAGTAGGGTGCCCCTCAAGCATTGTAATTGTGCTTGCTGGGGGGCAAAGCTCGCACTCAGGAACTTCCGCTTCCAGCATTCTATGGAGAGGCTGGGATTGCAGAGGAAACGTGAAGCGATTTGTGGGGATGTGGGTTTTACAGGGAATCTTTTTGTCAGGCCTGGAATCAATAGGGTAAAACTGCAGCGGCGCTGAAGGAGTGATCCTATTTCCTCTGAGTCATCGATGTTCCAGCATCCGTGCAGCTTGGTGCAAGACCAACAGAGGCGTTGCAACGATACATAGCAAAGTGGTGGACCTCAAAAGAATCCAGACATGAGATGACATGAGCAAGGCTTTTCACGTCCAAGAAGACACCAATCCTACCTGAGAAGTAGACATGGTCATCAAAACACTCAAGGCCACGTCGCCTTTCGCCTCAGTAGTCTGTGACTCTGTGCTTTTTGCAGACCAGAAGCACTGGCTTCAGAGCTTACTAGTTTGGTTAGCTCGAACGATAGATGCGGACTGATCTCAACTAAGGCCGCCGCTATCAGCGTGCACAAGTTTGATGTGTGGCCCCCATTAATAGACCCAATCAAGACCATCCCAGCCAGGATTGGCGGATCCGCCCTGGTCAGGCTTCGGTCCCAGATCATGATAATCATTTTCTTCTATGCATCAACGAGCTGTCAGCACGGCATGACCTGGTAGAAACGCGGCGACAGCAAATGATGCCACTAGGTGCTCTTCAAGTAGCATGTTTCAGCCATCATGCTCTCGCACCGCCCCAAAAATGCTAGACTTTGCCTGATGAGGATTGCCAACGAGTACGCCAAGGCCTGCTCGAGCCGGTGCGCTGCACCGGAGGGTGCTTCTGAGTGCAATGACTGAGCATGGGACCGGCATGAGCAAGAAGCATGCGGCTGCATTTATGACCTTGCAATACGCATCGAGCACGAGGGCACGGCACTAACGAGGGCAATGGTAATAGTACTCGTACATAATCAAGTGCATTACTTGGTACTGCTACTGAGAACCTACCGGAGTCGTGACTGTTCAACCATGTTGCTGTTTGCAACTCAGTCCCTTACCACAGCCAGCCAGTTTCGAATGCTCGTCCGGAAGTCATCCACAGATGTTGTTAGGCCTGGGAATAAGCGAACTGTGCGTCCCGCTCTGTAGCCCCAGCAAGCGACACGTTTAGTAGATTCCCCTAGACGCAGACAGCAGGTTGCGCTGCAGCAAAATGCGACCAGAAAGCCCACGCTGAACATCAAGAGGCCCAAAAGCCACGTGAACCATTCCTGGTTCACCCAGGTGAAGGTCCTGGGATATAAGCTCAAAACATAACATACAGGCTTTCTTCAGATTCTACTTAGCCTCAGAGATCTAAAGTACAGCATGAGCCATAACCTCAGCATCCCTAAACAGTGGGTTGAGTCGGAACAGAACAGAAGCTCACACTCACACTCCAATTCAACGGGATGGAACTCACCATATGGACTGCATCCCAGCGCGATTTCGTCAGAAATCGCTTCTGCATCCGTGCTGGCCAAGCATCGCCGGCCGTGCAACAGAAACAAGGGTCACAACCGCTAGCCACAGAACGAAGTAATCATTGAAGCGCGAAACAAACCTGAGCTGCATGTGCTCCGGCGGAAACGACATGCAGGGCAAGCTCTTCTCAAAGTTTGAATGCTTCCCAGCCACTGCTCAGCAACTTCAAAGGCCTGCAGACATGCAGCCGCTCACCAAGACAAACACAGCCCACAGGCATCAATCCAGCCTTCTCTGCAGTTGCCCGACGAGCGGCCCGAAAATTAGGTCGGAAAACACGCGGATATTTGAAGCTGCCAAGGGCCAGCAACGACGCTGACAGTCTCCAGTGACTCCAGTGCGCCGCTGGAGTTCGCCAAACGCGATCCGAGCGTCGCTGTTGCACCGGTCTGCGAAGCCAATCACTTTGTGAGAAGCTTCGGTCAAGCGAGTGAAGCCCGCTCACCGGTTGGTGCAGGAGCAACGGAGCGCCACTTTGCATGGTACGAATTACGGCAATTACGAGCACCCTGACGTTCAATTTGGTGCTTGTGTAGCTGCATGGATACGCTTTGCGTGTACGGTTCAAATAAGCAACTCGAGCTCTGGTGTAGCTCTGAAACACAGCCAGGGGTGGTGGGGATGCCGTGTTTGTAGCAAATGTAGCATGTAGCCTCTAGTGTGCCTCCTACTTGAGGGGTCTTGTTCGGGTCTGCCATGAAGCGATCGGTCCAAAGCTTTTTAGGCCTCATGATTCGGCTTGGAAGCAACTTGCCACGGTAACAGGCTCCATCAGATTGGGCTCAAAAGGGCATCGCTCAGCTCACCACATTCTCCAGCAACGTCTCTTCTTTTCCACAACTTCTTGCTTCAGACTGTCAGGCATGACAGACTTCGGCATTCATGCAAAACTATTTACTCTTAATCAAGCCCACGCGTAGCGACTTCCAAATCACGGATGGCACCAGTGGGCAACAAACATCAGGCCACTCGGTTTCGGATCGATTTCCCTTAGAGGAGATCCACCTGGCGGCCTGCCGGAGCTATAATTCAAAGCGGTCCAGTCTGGTTCCAGCGAGAGGCGCGCCAGAATTCGTAGGTGCTGAAAGTGAAACATACGATGTCATGTGTGGCAGTGCCTGTCTTAGGCAACAAAATGCCACTCACAGAGCTGCTTTGCAGGCCTCGCAGGGGAAATTACAAGCAAAACTCAGGCAAAGCTTTCAATGCTGCAATACGTTTGCTGCTAAATTGGAGCTTTCCTGATGGCATCTCAGGCCCCTACCTGTTCCTTCTGTTCTGCCATGCCCGCAAAGTCTCCGTGGCCCAGTGAGCACAAGTAGTCAATGACCTACGAAATGCCAGGTACCGTAAGCAGCGTCTGAAACTGCACAGCAAATAACAGTCCAGGGAATTCAAATAACAGGTTAACAGGAAATCGTCCAAAGCCTCTCCAAACATTGGTCCTTACAAACCCTGTAGGCAAGCCGATTCAAATCTTCCTGCATGAAGATCTAAGACAGCCTTAGACATGCAGAACGAGCCGCCAATCCCACTGGTGCATCATCAAAGCGGCCTTGCCAGTCCTTCGCTTTCAGAAGCAAACAAAATGCCATGGTTTGGCTTGGCTGCCCAGGGCCATCCACAAATCTCGTTCGGGTTGACCCCCGACAAACGAATGAATTAATGCTCCTCCGTGCACTCCACTTTGACGGCAGCCGCGACGCACTCTCCCCATGGCCTGTGCAGCCGCGCCCAACTTTTGTTCTGAGCACAAACGAGCACGCGTTTAAATACTGCACGCATCAAGGTAAGCGCGGAGCCCGGACAGAACACCTGGCAAATCCACACTTTCCACTGGCACAGACAGCACTATGGCACAGCTTATCTTACCCTTTTCTTAGCCGCTTAGCCATTCTGCCTCCATCCTCCGTAGGCGCCACGCCCGCAAGCACATCTTTCCAGCTTCCATCTGTGAAGGCTGCATACATATCCACGGCTTGTTCGGCCGGAGGTGGCGCCGGCGCACCTTTCTCTTCTCCATCATACTCCTCGTAGTCATTGTCAGAAGCATTGAAACTATTCAAGTGAGCTTTGTAGCCATCACCCAAAGGCTTGTCTGGAATGGAGATCGCATCAATCGTCTCAGGGAGCGGATCAGCTTCGAAATGGCCGGGATCATTTATGCGTGTCGTCATCTCGCGCACGAAGTCGTTCCAGGTGATCTCGCCCGTGCCGCTCACATCCCACTCGTGGAACGTTGCCACCAAATCAGGACCATCATCTCCAGGTGGGAAACCGCATGCGTTCGTCAAGTCCCAAAGACCTGGGATATCCAGGTTCGGCGCGCAGGTAGACAACGAGCCGTAATACAAGAACGCATTTCCCATGGCCTGGGGGCAGAGATGGACATGTCTGAAAGAGACATGATCTGCGGTACATCTGTTCGGGAAGCATGTCACAAAGCAATCTTAACAAGGGGCCTGCTGGTCTTCCTCGCCAGGAATGATGTTATCACCCTTCGCTCGGCGAAGCTTGCACAGCTTGTTGAAAGTGGTGGTGAATTTGAGAATCTCGGCGCATTCAGTCCACAGCTGATTGAAAACTCCCACAACATTCCACTTGCTTCAAGGTACTCTACACACGAGAGATGCTTTACACATGTGCCCGAGTCCAGAACGGCATCCTCCTTGGTCAGCGGCGGCGCGATGCTAAGGCCAACCTCCTGACCCGCGAAGCGCTCGCAGCGTCGGTTGGCAAGCCGAATCAGCGTGTCCTGAGAGATGACATCATGGCACTGACAAGCGGAAGGCGTGGCAGAGGCCGGGTCTGATTAGCTGCGTCTGTTGAGTTCTTCAATCTATCAAAAAGAGGGAGTGGGGAGCAGTTGGGAAAGAATGTGACGCTTCTGCATTTCAGGAAAGCTAGCATGGCTCAGCTAGTTGAAGCATCTTTCAGTGCACGCGTTATGAACTGAGATCATTCCAGACATTTAGATCTAACTGCAGAGCATTTATAGCAGTCCGACGTCAGCAACTTCTGGGATTAGTTGCAATGCTGGCATGCATTCCTGAAGTATGCTGTATGTAATTCCGTGCAGCCGTCCCTGTTACCCATTCCATCCATCCCCTACACATCACCAAAGCATGGTCTTTCGCAAGTTCTTTTGAATAATGCCAGAGGCCGTACAGCGGCATAGGATTTGTTGTTGAACACAAACAGACACTGGAACATGTAGGGAGTATACCTGGAGACGTAGGCCCCGTGCCTAACTCACTTTTGCGTCCAGCCCGTTTTACCTTTACAAGGCCCCATAGAATGTAAAATCATGGTTGCTTACCCTCCAACGAATTTCCCATTACAATTTGAGCTAGATTCTAGATGTCTCAAACTGGCATTGGTGATCCTATGCTTCCCCGTCTCTTCACTCTTGTTCTTCCTCTTATCTCCCTCTGCCGGCACGTTGCTTGCACGCTGCTTGCACTCACAAGCACTCACGAGCACTCACAAATTGCTGGAAACAAGGAGCATGCACAAAGATCACACACAGCAAATAAGTTCTTCCATTGTTGTATAGCAGATCTGGAAATTCTCCAACAGCGCAAAAAAGGTAAAATCGAAGGGCCCGGGCCCCGCCGTTTTACATTATTAGGCGTGGTGCTTGCCAATTATGTGCACCGATTTCACGCTCATGTTACAGGGCACTGGAGGAAGAATACCAATGAACACATGGCAACACGCTTGTCATACAACAAGCACGCGTCGTGGCGGCAGCAGCAGCAGCAGCATGACTTTGGCTACCTACTTTCACCAATACTAAATTAACCGTCTTCCCGCAGTTGCCGACTTGCCGAGCTTCCTTGTAGTCACTGTCGCTACACTCGTTGGCAATCCAGGCTGGCAGGCCGCGGGCATCCAACTCCTGGAAATGTGTCCTGACCTTGGTTGGGCATCAGAACGGGGATGGATCAAAATCAGTCCTCCTCGGGTTCTTTTTGTCTACCGATTAGAAAGATAGCAGTCCCGAAAGGGAACTTGAGTGGGTCGCTGGATCCAAAGCATTACCTTCAACACATGAGCAACAGCTAAAACTAATTCTCAGAACGAGTTATTGAGAAGTTTTGAGTAGGGATTCTCATGTTGCAGCATTTGCACCTCGTCCATGCGCTCCTTTGCAATGCACATCCAGTTGATCAACAGGTTGTCAGAGGTTCCGAGGCCCTTCATGGAGGACAGGATGGCTTCTGCCCAGACCTGGGGAGGAGGCTTCACCAGCGCGAGAAGCGCCCGCTTGTAGTCGCCACTGGTGTCGCCTGAGATGGCCTTGAAAATATCGCCACCGTTCTTGATCTCCTTGTACTTTTCCACCAAATCACGGCGCTGTCGCTCTGAGAGATGCACAAGCAGGGTGATGAGGCCGGTGTCGTCCGTACCCCAACCGACAATGCAATCCCGGACTGCACAAGCAAGCCGCTCAGAGGGCGACCTCATCAAGCCCAGCATGGCAGCCCGAAAGTTGGGCGTCATGAACATGCTCATCCCCCAGTCCCAGGTTTCATTGTCAATTCTTGCGAAGAGGTCTTCTCCGTATTTTTCTTCAAACTTAGCTTTCAGGGTCTCGATCTGCTGCGGGGTCTTGCCAGCAACAATTTGAATGATCGCCTTCTCGTTGGTCCCTATTCCATCCATGGCCTTCTTTAGGTTTTCACAGTCCTTGTCATAGTCAACGGAGGCCTTGGGATGGGTGCATTTGAGCACAGCAACCAAGATGTTCTTCAAGTTGCCGCTGGTCTCGGACTCAATGTGCTGAATCAGGTCTCTGCTGTACCTTGTTGGGACATCCCCGAAATTAAGTGTCTATGACTTGGGTAGTGAAATCAAGTTACATCGCTTGTATATGTCTATGCATGAAACCAGATTTGGAACGTCAAGTCAAATAAAATACTTAGATCGCGACCTTGAAGAGATTCGTTCAAGGTCCTGTTATTCTTACAAATGACTCCAATTCTCAACCTGAACCTGAAGCCTCCCACATAATCCCCACAGGCACCCCTTTCAGACTCCTCGATAGACATCAAGCAGCATCTTCTTGTAGGTTGCCTTGATAACTTCCCGTTCCTGCAAGCTCCACTCACTGTTCCATCTCATTCTCTCAATAATATAACCCTATATATCCCTTTAAAGGGACCTAGGGTTTCCATTTTCTTTTCCATCATCCCTATATAACCCCAGTGTAGCCCCACTAGTAACTGAATAGCAACCATTGCAAGAGCCAAAGGCGGCCTTGAAGGTTGAGCAAATGATGATCCGCACGAGCTGATCTTCTGCAGTGCCCCAACCAGCCATTGCGCCGTGCAGGGCTGTTGCCCGGCTCTCGGCCCAAGGCATGGCCTTCGCTATTCCGCAACAGCCACAATACCTCCAAACTGATGCAGCGGAAGGCAAACTTGCCTGGTACTTCAGAACCTTCTTGTAGTTGAACGAGGTCTCTGACTCGATGTGATTTACCAGCTTCCTTCAGGCAAAAGTTGCAGGGATTTGCTTGTACACTCCGCGAACATATGGTGCATTCACCGCCAGAGCCTCTCGTGCGTCTTTTCGTACAAGCCATGGATCTCGTCGTAGAGGTTTTCAGGCAGCGTGCACACCTCTCAAAGATCCAGGGGCCGGACTCAAAATCAAGAGTCTAAAAAACGTGGCGAAGAAAGAACGTTCGGACAAGCTGCCAGGCCCGTGAGAGTGTACTCATCAGTGCCCCAGCCGTGCATGGCGTCCCAAAGACCCTTGACCTCATGTAGCCATTACGCGAGGTGTTACTCAGGCTGGATGCCAAGATCAACCAAGATCAAATCTCTACAAGCATGCCAGCGCAAAGCAGCATCAACTCAGAGGAGCACATACAATTCCACTGGCATGTACAGCAGTGACATCATCGCGTGCTTCCACCAGTTGGTGAAGAAGAAAAATGTGCCCTTCTCGTTGCACTTCTTCTCCACCTCCAGGCATGGAGGCTCAGTGGACAACGATGGTCCAACAATGATTCCATGAAGCCGATCGATTTTGCCTTTGCAAGCTTTCATGCGTTCCTCCAGATGACATGATTGAGCGGCTTAATTAGACCGTCTTCCAACAAACCCGCTGAAACTGGGAGGAAGAGCAGCCCCTACACGGACAGTGATGGCTGTGATCTCAAGTCCATGTCTAGATGGCGGTTAGAACCCACTCCTCAAACCCCATGCGAGGGACTCTGGTCCCCGAGCCTCCTCCTTCAAGGATGCACCATACACTGCCTCGTAGAGCTGCGTGTGTCTCTTGATGGCTGTTGCGGGCATCGATACAAGGACTTCTTTCACCGTGTCAACCTTGGCCAATGCAAATGAGCCTCTGGTCTCATCTACAACGAATCTACGATGGAGGTGCGCTGAGCCCCAGGCATTGAACAAAGCGTCCTTGCAGCGTTGGGCCCAGTACACCGGCGCAATGCTGATGGTCTCCTGCAAATGCGCACCCTACAGTTTCGTTAGTGCAACGCCACCGCATACAGAATGAAGGCACGCGGTCTCCTCACTGTTTCGACCAGCCAGCATCAGGAGGCTGTGCTTATAGTCTCCAGAAGTTTCCGCTTCGATCCAGTCTTCCAGCATCTTGCTGTTCTGCGTGTGGAAATGCTTTCGGACCTCCATCATGTCTTCCTTGGCCAAGACCATGAAGTTGATTAGCAGCGCATCTGCTGTCCCTAAGCCCTTCATGGCGCTGGTCAGCGACTCCGCCCAAACCTGCGGAGCTGGCTTCACCAGGTTGCACAAGGCCTTTTCGTAGGCTCCACTGGTGTCAGCCTTGATGTCCGCAAAAATATCACGACCAAACTCTGTCTTGTACTCCTTGATAAGGGCGGCCTTTTTGAAGTCTTCAAGGTGCACCAGACATGTGATCAGTCCCTCATCATCCGTGCCCCATCCCTTCATGCAGTCCCTCACGGAATGGGCCAACTGCTTCATGGGGTGGCGGATACAGCCGATCAACCTCAATGCCCATGTCTATTCGCCAGCTACACTTTATCTTTAGATGCCTTCTCTACCAGACCATTCCTGACTGCAGAGGTCACCATCTTGCAGCTGCAGCATAACTACAAACAGGCAGCGTATCTTTGTAGTAGCCACTGGTCTCGCTCTTGACCCACTCCAGCAAATCCCTGAGCCCAGATTTACAGCTATTTGCAACGGGTCCCGGATGGCACGAGGAATCACGCAGAACCCTCGGCCTGTCATACAGCTCCTTGAACTTTGCATTGACATCCTCCATCTGTTTAGACCTGTTGTGGCTGCATCGCAGATTGGGACTGCAACGGTGGTCTAAGGCAGGGGCGTCTTGTTGCAAATCATCTTGGTGAGGGTCATTTCGTCCGTTCCCCAACCTTCCATCGCCTCAACACAAGCAGCGAGCTTGTCCACACCTCAAATCTGATGTGCTTAAAGCTGTCAATGCCTCCTTCATCGCGGCACAGTCCGCTTCGAGGTCGAATGGAGCTTCTTCTGCCTGCATCACTCTTGTTGGTTACTGTGGCTGCTACTTGCACGGCCACTGCACGTCACCTTGCCTCCAACATGACGAGCAAGGCCTTCTGGAAATCCCCAGACGTCTCGGACTTGATGTGTTCAAGCAGATCTCTGCTGTACATACGCTGATAGGCTTCTTTGACCTCCCTGCGTTCGCCAAAATTCAGCTGGCAAATAACTCGGATCAGCTGGTCTTCAGCAGTTCCTAGGCCAACCATAGCTTTGTTCAGAATCTTGGCACGGCAATCCTCTGGAGACATTGCTTGCCACATCATGACCTCGGGAGGTGCGAAAAAAACACAAGGCAGGTAAGGCAGGAAGAGATGACTGCCCAAAAAAAAGGCCAAACAGGCCAAGCATGGTGCCCCTTCCCGCCAAGCTCCAGACCTTTTTGTAGCTGAAAGACGTCTCGCTCTCGATGTGTTCAAGGAGACCCTTGCCGACTGTCTCGTAGTACTTCAAGAAAATTGGAATCCGAAGGCGCTCC
Organism: Symbiodinium pilosum; assembly: GCA_905231905.1. Taxonomy (NCBI): domain Eukaryota; class Dinophyceae; order Suessiales; family Symbiodiniaceae; genus Symbiodinium; species Symbiodinium pilosum. The sequence goes on from CAJNIZ010044804.1 coordinate 88,204, forward strand.
GGGATGGTGCAAACCAGTGCCGACAGCGAGTTCTCGTCTGTGCCCCAACCCTTCATTGCATCGTTGAGGCAGCGGACCCAAAGGTCAACCTCTGGCTCCAGCAAAGCCTTCATGCAGTTCTTCCAGTTGCCCGAGAAAAACCATCCGTCCGACCTAAGTGGCTTCTGGAAACCCTCCCTACCACCAGTACTACTCGCCTACCCAACCCTACAATGCCGACGTAGATGATGCTGATGTTGCAGCACTACAATGACGACCGGGTCAGCGAATACAGTGACCACGACGAGGTTCTGGTATCCGGTAGTAACGCACTCTTCTTCTGGTAACAAGAGTGCTTACTTTGCCTGCGGCAGCTACACTGCTACTGTCGGCCTGGTCTGGACCCTCAATGAAGGACACAGGCTGGGCTTCACGCTCTGCCGCTGCTTTTTCCACGATTCTTTCGCTCACGCTTCCTAGCAACAAAAATGCACATAAGGGTTTCTGATTTCTGGGAATGCAATGGGCCTATTGCAAGAGTACCTGGGCTTGCATCAGGGACGGATGATGGGGCCCAGAGCAGCACGGTACAGTCCTGCTTTCAGGTTCTCAGAGTATTGAGACACCATACCTTGGACTGTCATGCCATCGATGGTGCCCAGTACCTGCATGATGCTCTCACGCACATAAATCATAATTTCAGGCCTGCAAATCTAAACTACAACTCCAGTAGTCTCTCAGAAGTGAATTTAGGCGCCTAGACTGAAGCTCTTGATGACCTAATGTCAGAGCGCATACGGGTGCTTTCGTGCCGCTGTGTTGGTCTTGTTATGTGTTTGTCAAATTTGTGATTTTCTCACATTTTGACCTTGTGACTTGTCTATGTGCTTTGCATCTGAAAGTCCGGCATGTGCTTTGCATCTGAGTGTCCGGGGAAGCGGAAACAATTCCAGCTGCAAACCTTACAGAACCTTGAAGAAGGCAGGTCCACCGAATACAGCGTTGATCTTGTTCTTAGCAGCTCTGCGGGCCCTCTCTGAGAAGCCTACCTGACAACATCCCGACAAGCACAAAAATTCTTGCCGAATTTGAAACACCGGATAAACAAAACTTACAACCCAACAGAGCCACGAGAATGATGATGCGAAACAAGTATGCACTCGCAGCGGCTTTCAGATTTCTACCTCAATACACTCACTCTTGCAGTGCATCTTTCGGCCGGGAAGGTCCCCGGGCCTCAACAAGGCACGACTCTTCGTGTAAGGCATCGTAGCATCTCTGTGCGACGTTCCCTCAGCTGGTATCAAGAGGCTCATGCTGCTCGAACCTCCGAATCCAGGCAATCCCTGACAAGGTACCTCTAGACAAAGTCGAGGGTCTGATAATATTCTTGCTCACAGGACATTCTAACCATCAGATTGACGACACTACGTTTACTTAGGTACTAAAATCTAGGTTCCTGTTTTGAAAGCCCATTTCATCAGATGTAAGATGATTTGGGGGAGACACAAGGGGTGTTGCTGCCCAGGAGCCCAGCACCTCAGCATGGTTCAACTCCTCTTCCGTCATACCACCAGCATCGGCCCAGGAAGCAAAGGATGGGAAGGGGATGTTGCCCGTGTGCGCCTCGGGCTTCAAACAGAGCCTTCCCTTTTCAAATCCTAAATGTCGTCCGTCCACGCTGCTCACTTGATCTTCATTTTGACTTTGCACAGGAAGTCTTTGGAGCAGCAGAAGGTTTGGTGAAAGGCTTCACCACTCTTGTTGATGCTTGTTTGCAAAGTCTTGGTGCGGGTGTCGCGTTGGGCGAGCAAACACTTGGCCTCCATGCTGCGAAGGCGAGTTGAGACTGGTACATTGGCTTGATTAAAAAAACTCTCTGTACAAAAACCACAGCCAAGCCAAGTGCAAAACCTTGAGTTTTAGGACTTGAGCGGCAACTCATTCAAGTCCCTCACCGGCTGGAAGTCCATGTGCGAGCCAAGTAGCATTCAAATGACGTATTAAGTCAGGACCAAAACCCCCGTAGAGTATGACAAAACATGTTCAACTGAACTGACAGCATGATTCCAGTATATCGCCCCTTAAACCCTTGGCTTAACTCTGGCTTGGCTCCAGTGGCTTTCAAGGCTTGAGGTCTTCACAAGGGTTGCTTCCTTCTTTAGGCATGGGATCAGGCTCCTCCTATACTAGGATACAGTTTCTGATCAAGTGGCTGGGGCTGCTAGAGTTGCTTCCTTTGCTAAGGACAGGGCTGGGTCAGCTTTCACCATGATCTCCTCGATTTCCTCTACGGTTGGCTCTTTGCCTCGTATTAACGAAACCATCATGTCAATCTCGCTCTTGCTGATCGTCCCATTTCCATCCAAGTCAAAGGCTTGGAATTGGAACTTCCGAGCAACTTCAGTTGTGGAAGAATCCAAGACAGCCTTCTTGAGAACGGTCAGAGTCTGCGGCTCCCGTCTCTGCCACCGCTTGGCATACAGATTACTGTCCTCGAAGTACCTGCGGAAGCTATGCTTTTCACATCGACAAATTGGACTAAGCACGCCTGGACCCTCCCAGCCCTACCCTCTGAAACTGTTTCAACAGATATGCCTGTACTCGACGTAGTTGTGCAGCCAAGTTTGCAGATAAACTGTGTCCCTGTGTCTCATTTCCATGGGTCGACCTTGTTTGAAGAAGCCAAAGAGCTGGCCAGAGGAGTTCTCGTCCTTGTCTGCCAATGCCAATGGCTTTGTGTCTGTGGCACCTTCGAGATATTTGCCTGTGTCCACGTGCTCGAAGAAGACGTCATCGCCATCATTGCAAACTGCATTTGTTCCATCTTTCCGCCACACGCGGAAAATACATGAGCTCTTTAACTCTTTGTCGTCGGCGGCCACGCTCCCGTCTTCTTTGCCTTCAATGGCAGCCTCCGAGTAGGTGAAGATCAAGTAAATGTGATCACCGCCCTTGATTTGCGGAGCCACAGCGGCCGTGTCGAAGCGCACGAATGGCAGAAATCCAGGTCCCTTTGGTCGGACTGGATCACCTGCAAAGGCTTCAAAAGATGCCAGGTTGGTTTATTGAGTTTCCCAAAATGGGGGGACCCCAAAATCGACCCTAGAATATTATGATCCTTATTATGGGAACCCCCAAAAATGTACCACAAATTTTGGGAAACCGCCTTGTTGGTAACTAAGAGTGCCTACTTGAAGGGCCTGGCCTGGGTGGGCTCGGCCGGCCTGGTGCGCAACTGTGAAGCCACCACCGCCCTCAACGTTGACTTGCTCATGCTTGGCTCCTACTGCAGGTTTAGGGTCTTCTGGAGCTTGATGAGGTACATATGGCTTCTCCTTAGGCAGGAAAGGGCAACGACAGGCACAAATGAAAATCTGAGCTACTGACAAACAGGCAAGTAGGGGCTTACGCCAAAAAGTGAAAGCCAACCAAGTCAACCCTGGCACCGATGATGCACCACACCCCATTCTTGCAAGTCAGACTGCAGAAAGGGACGAGTGCTGAGCCAACGCGGCTGCTTCTAACTATGCAAATCTACAAATGAAACCAGGTAGAAAGAGCCTCAAGGGCCTCTAAATTTCTGTTCGACTTGTTCTCCAACCGGAGAGCGTGCCCCACTCCAACTTTTTTTTTTACTACGGCCATTTTCCGCCTGCACGAAAAGGACTCCAGTCCGGCCGGAAACTTTCCACCCCACTTCTACTCAAGCAGGGGCCTTCGAACCTCAACTGAAGAAGCTCTCACTCAGCCAGAGATTGCACGGCTAAAGAGCTACGCCCAGACTTCATTTTGCGGGCAGGTCAGGCGTTGTTGCAGCTTCGGCGGAATCGGTATGAGGGGGAGCACTCGCGTCGCGCAGCCATGCTGTCGACATCCAGAGCCGTTGCATGACCCTCACATTCGGAGGTCCCCTTGGCGGCCACTTCCGCCTCCAGAGCAGCTGTAACCATGGCCTCGGCATTGTCCTCTAGCACCACGTCATCGCCCTTGCCCATCTCTTCGAACAGGTTGAGCACATCGACTCCCCATCTCCACGCCACTGCACCATCTTCCACTAGCCCTTGCTGCCAGATCCGGTACTCCAACTTTGGGAGGCAAGGAAAAAGGGGCACTGCAGGCCGTTCAGCCTGCGATAAGGACTGTGACCCAACTTCAGGGCTCACCGCACCAAATTTCAGCACCTGCAGACGAAAAGCATGGGATCTTAACATATCTTTACTCCTGATGGTTCTGTCTATAGAGACCGTGTGCCTGGCACTTCTGGGAGCAATGCATTACGAAAATGACCTCTTCAGCCCGGGTGTCGGCAAAAGCTAGAAGAGGCTAAGCAAGACCACACTGAGCAGACCACGTCTGAAAACATTCCAGCATGTGTGTGGTTGAGCATGGTTCTGCAACTCGCGGGAGTCAAAACCTCCACAACAGCTGCCAGTAATCCCGCCAGCACCAGCTAAAGAAAACGCCCACATATGTGCATGAGCCAGAGATCAGACTCGCTATGACCACAAACTAAAACCACTTATCCTTATAACCTGCATGTCCTGCCATATGCTGTTCATTTTTGACTGATGGCTGATTTCATGCGGAACGCACCTTCTAGAAGGTTGCGGAATGGATCAAGCGGGTCCTCATCTGAAGCCAAAATCATGGCCATGTAGCACTGGTGTCTTGACTTGATTCTGAGGACCGCTCCATGAACAATGGCTTCTGTCCCATCAAGGGCTTCCAAATGTCTTGGACGTTGTAGCAGGAGATGCCTGCGTCTTCCCAGAGCTCCTGCGAGATCAGCGGCACAGCCAGCAACAAAGCTGCTTTCACTGGCAAACAGCCTTGATCGAGCAGATATCCGCAAAAGCCCGCAGGACAGATGCCACCACTTTGGCACGATCGTTCATTAGCCCCTTCGATCTGCAGCAGCGTACCACCAGCAGCCTCGTGTCATGCACGTATGAGTACCCATGAATTCTCGTGGATACGCTGCTGATATCTGCCAGCAAACGAATTGATCTGTTGCTTAAACTTCCTTTAAGCAGCTGGCTGGACAAGCCACTGGGCTGGTCGATCAGACTCCTGCGCGGCAATTGACCCACACAAACCGCCAAAAGATGCAACTTTCTGAGTTTGGCTGAGCAAGGTGCCACGGACCAAGTCTGCATCGACACCCACCACAGCATCCAGTTCATGATGGCCTTCGCAGTGATCCTACACTACCAAACCTAAGCGCTTGTTTGTGCCAGCTCCATCAGACTTGATGCCTTCACCTCTGCATTTTGGACAGCTATGAGCTCGTTCTGCTCAACGACCATACCGGGAGAGACATAGAAGCGCTCATGCGGAGGCGAGTCCCGGATGCACCTGTCATGCATCTGCTAGTAGATTTTTCATGAAGTCTTGATTTCCAACCTATCCATCGAAGAAGTGGCTTTCTAACAGTAAACCTGTTACACCTAAAGCAGTGGTGCAGTTCAAGCAAAGGGTCCACCAGTTAGCAAACATGAGCGTGGTACTCCATCATGTGAGCACGGCTCTTGAAAACGGGCGAGAGGAAGACCTGCCCAGGTGTATGCACTGCACCCCATCTGAGATGTCAAATTCAATGCGGGACTGCCCATTTTTGCCCTGTACGTGGAGGCCAAATGTGGCCTGGCTTTCTGTCTTGCTGTTCACGACGTGCCTTGACCTGGACATTCTCCCGGTCTGCTTGCAGATCGAAACGCACATGGTCCGTCTCCGCCTGAAGGAAGCTTCGCCAAAGGAAAACTGCTAGCTGCTGAGCTAGACCCCTGCGCCTTGAAACTGACAGCTTTGTGAACAGCCAGTTGGAATTGCAGAACCTCATCTGGTTGCAAGACACATTACAAATGCATTAAGGATGGAGCTGAGAGCGGCGCTGAGGTGAGCGTCTCCACAATGTGCGGAAGCCACTGCGGAAAATTCTTGAACGGCAACTGCCTGCTCCGTTTGGGAGCAGCATAAGATGTGGACGGGATGCAAATATCTCACGATGCAGATCATGAGAACGCTTTTGCTCACAACTCTCCGGGAATACATCTTTGCCAATTCCTGCTAATTCTGATAAGGAGCTAAATCAGTAATACCGTCACGCTGGCCAATCCATGAGGTTTCAAGAATTTGTAAATGACCGTGACATTGATTCTTATGTGGTTTGCTTTGAACTCGATCAGGGAAAGAGGGTGTGTTATTATGATGTGTGCTAGTATCCGCCATAATGACCCCTAATAATCCCCTATATAACCCCCTTTAAGGCTCAGACCATAGCTCACGTGGTTAACTGGTGCACCTGGCCTCACAAAGAGGACGATCTCGGCACCGTGACAGACATGAAGTCCTTGACCGACTGGTCCTCAGCAACTTGCACACATAATCCATCTGGACTATTTGATGTGCAACTTTAAATGAGCTCTGCTGCCTCCAATGACAGCACGATCGACAGCTAAAAAGCTCACCTCTCTGGCACTTTAGAACCACGACTGCCATTCAGTGCTCAAGCGCGACACCCACCTTCTCTAGTTGACATCGGACGGCCTCTAGGGTCTTAAGAACAGCCTGCAGCCATCTGCACCATGCACTCTTTAAGGGATGAGGTTCCTCTTCAGCTGGCCTTATGAACTCCTTGGTCAAAAACTCCATCGAGGTCACGGAAGTCCTGTTAACAACGTGAAGGGCCGAAAGCTGAAACCGAACTTTGGCCTCTCCTTGTCGGTCACATCGGCTGGCGGACCCTTCATAGCCTGACAGCACTCAAGCCAGAAGCTGGCTTGCGCACAAAAATGCACATTCAGCCTTCCTGCATTCAGGCGGCATCGGCGGGCATGGTGGGCTTGATTCGCACGGGTGGTGGCCTGAGACTCTAAGGTGCAAGCCTGCAACACACCGGCATCAAGTGACGTTATCCAGTCTTAAAGATGCTGTACCCTCAAAAATATCATGATCCTGCTTTCCGGGGTGAGCACAGGACAGAAACTGCATCTGCACCCAACACCTGCAGAAACATCGGACATGGACGCCCGCCATCCACACTTGGCTCCAAACTTCAGAGGCCGCCTCACGAAGGCCAACATTTCCACCTCCAGTCATCACGAAGGTCTCAGGATACCTGCCACGGGCATACCGGAATCTTGCTTGCCATACAAAGCCACACAGCAAGTTCCCACCGGAGCCTGCGCAAAAACTCTGCAGGCTTGCAGTCAATAATCGCAGTCACGGGCTTTTTGAAGCGCTGCCTGGCTTCGGTTCACAAGGCTGCAAAGCATTGTTTGTTTACAAGATATTTATTGCCCACATTTCTAGCAATTTTGGCTTGGTTCTAGAACACTCTGACATAGACTTTTTGCTGTACCAGTATCAGTCCCATTGCATGCGTGACAAGCCCACCTCTTGCACATCAAGGAAAACAGGTCAGGGAGGCAAGAATCGTCCGCACAGTGACGAAATATACACCTCGCAACGACGCAGCATGGAAGGCTTCACTTCAAGCATCCCACACCTTGGTCTAATCTACGTGTTTAAGATGCTGCTTGGCCCTTGAGCCTCGAGAAGCATGCATTCCCTCGCTTGCAATTCCGAGGAGCTGAATCTTGACCATCCGCCAGAATCAAACGACGGAACTCCTGATAATCTGCATAGTAGTGCAGGCTTTGGAAGGTTCGAGGACATGCGCCCGTGTGATTTGTCTAATGAAGCGGGTCCTCGACAATATGATCTTCCGTGATCACTTCTGGCACCTGAAGGAGTTCCTGCGCTGCTCTTTGTCTTTCAGCCATAGCCGCTACCGTGTCATGTTCAAGACGTTTTCAAGCCCGCTCGCCTGCGAAAGCTGCATGTTTCTTTGGACCTTGGCTTTCCCGAGAGCAGCAAGCACTGGGTTATGGCCATGACTCGCGGGGCTTTCCGGAAATCAGGGTCCCACTGTGGGGCTCTTCGGAAACAGTAGTGCTGTATTCGGGGGCAATGAGATGAGGGCACCCAAAGTGAGAAATACTCATGGAGTCTGAGAAGGCCGCTTTTGCGACTGGTTTGTCAAGAAGTTGTTGAACTTCTGGCAGGCCTTCGTACCTGTCAATATTAAGGTCTTGCTCTAAGCAAAAAAGGAAGTGGGTCGTAACAGACCCCTAAATTTTGAATGACAAACCCTCAGGCCTAAGTTCATGCAGGTCACTTCTTCAAGGTGACATTGCCGGCTCCCAAGATCAGGAACGTATCCGGGTGTCGCTTGAACAGGTCGAGGGGGCGGCTGGAGATCACTGATGTCACGGAGATACCGGTCCTGTCTACACCGAACAGTTTCTCAAAAGGATGGTCCTTGTTGGACGCGTTACAATGGTTACAAGGTTGTAACCCTGCCCTAGATCCCTACCCTGGAGCCAAAACATAGAGGTTCCCACCATTCCCACCTTTGTCCCAGCCTCTGAATGAATTTACCGCACAAGGTCGAGATGTAGACCACCGGGCCCAGAATCTGCATGTGGGAGCATCACAAAGCGTAGTGGGGTGTCATGAATCTACATCCAGTAAGCCCTGGAAGGCATTTGCAAGATTTATGCGTCCATGGCATCATCTGGATTTAATTGGGGAGCATTTCTCAGCGTCATACAGGTAGTTTGCTGGCATCTGTCATTTGATGGCAACAACCTGCATGCTGGAAAGTCATCCTGCCAGCTTCATGCGTCACAAACATGACATGTGCATAAACCATTGGAAGCGGCTGCCTCCACAAGCTGCACAAACTCTTTTACCACCTCAAAGATGACGACACGACTTCCAGCATATCAAGAGCTGACAGCCTGAGCCGTGTGCGAAGCTCTCATCCATCTCTCCACCCATAACACTGGCCTTAGGTTCTGCCCTGCAACGCTGACTTCAGGGTCAGACACAGAACAGTCTCTGAGGCCTTCACGCTCATCTCAGACAGCTTTACTGTCTGCTGGACAGGATCATACGCGAACAAGGATTCCTTTCTTTGCAAGTACTCCTCCGTTGACATACCAGCGACTGTCGAAATCGATGTCTTGTGCCTTTACAAGACACATCTGCATCAGGAATGTGGCTGATGCTGGGCCGACCTTTCTGCGAAGCTGTCATCCAAATTCTGTAACGAAATCGGTCCAGAACTCAGCAGGACATGGAAAACCAATTGCAGGGCTTAATTACAACCGGTTCTGAGACTGCGGCTCCTTGAGGATGACTCGGAGGTTTCGCGCAATCTCGGAATATCGCATAAGGCCGTTTGCTTCCGGGTCCTTGCTGTCGTCAGTTCCATGTCCTTATGGCTTGTGGTGAACAAGCAGGACAAAGGCTTCAGACTTGTGGCCTCCATAGCCTGCACCGAAGGCCTCAGAGGCACGCCATATCACATGCATGGATGAACTTCAACACCGCGCCTGGAGCGTGGTTTCAGTTGATGGTTCAGGTTCTGCTGGAGGCGCTCTTGCCTGCGCGCTGACGCCACCAGCAGCATGCAAGTTGCAAGTGCAATCGTCTGCCTTAAGCTGGTTCCGACCAATTGTCTCAAAATGTTTCGGGTAGCGCTGGATGAACATTGGCAACCTGAATTTGCCACGAGCAGCAATCAGCATCAACGAGTTTGAGGTACTGCCATGGCTTCCTACCGACAAGATTTTGCGCACTTCGCACGGTTGGGTCCTCAAGCACAGCCCTTGCATGCCTTTGTTTCTTGCTAAGAGTCGGACGTAATCTGATCGTCTTGGCTCGTGTCCTTCAGCTTCTGCACGAGGCTGTGGCCCTGCTTGATGCTGTAGCATGACCTCACAGGCTTCTCTAAGAGCGACATCCCACGGTCCGTCCCATAACCAAGGGAGGGACGCTAGCTGGTCAAATGTCATCGTCTTGTCCCGCAGCAGGCCCTCACAACCAAAGAAAGCACAAAAACAAAAGCTAGAAACAAACATCAGCCTGTCCTTGAGCTGGATGGCCAGCTCCTGAGCGTCTTCATGTTCCACCCAGCTCTGCATTACCTTCGAAAGGAACTGCCATATTGAGTTGGGCATGGACATGCTGCAAAATGCGAGCCTGGACAACATTGTCGAACGGGCATTAGCTTGTCCCGCCGGATCCGCGGGACAAGTGGACGTCGCCTTTCATGTTGCCATCGCTTGCTCGAACAATTTCTGAGCCAAAAGAAGACTCCTGCACAATCCACAGGTGGATGGTTCGACTATATCCGACAACTGAAATACCTTTGAACCCAACCACTTCCAAATCAAACGGAGTCTGAACCGGACTTTGCTGAGCATGTCAGTCACAATTGTCTGCCATCCCCTTCTGCCACCAAGGAGCTTGACTGTGGACTCGCTCATTCAGACTGAAAGCACAATCGATGGTTGCGCTACTTCACGATACTTTGTCTGCGTATGTCTGCGTTCTACAGCAGGAAAAATGGCAGGCACGGCGATGCGCTACACGCATGTCCGACGTACCTTCCAGGCAGGTTCTGAAATTTCCTACGGACCTGCGCTCAGGCAGCGCGGGGACCCAAGCATTCATCGCGAAAAGTCTGGACGCGGATGCGGCCATTCGGCCGAGACATCGTGGTCAGCTACGGGACCCCTTGTCCATGAACCTTCCCAATATGAGAAGGCCAAGAAACCTAGGGCAGAAACAACAAAAGATCCATCTAAACAATTGAAAAATAATGTTTCCCTCTTCACTTGCCTCGCAGAACAAGCCAATGTCATCGATGCCAGGCCCACTCAGCCAGGCGATGCCAGCGCATGCTGGTCCTCAGTCTGCTTGATGAGCGGAGTAGCCCCTCAATGCCGAATCGTTTGTTCTTTGGAACCGCTGATGCAACCCTGGTGGATCAGCCGCACCTCCTTTCACAGCGGCTGGAACAGCCTAGCAGCCGGTGGAACATGCATGAACAGCCGCTGATGCTGGAAGTGCACGTCCAATCGAGATAATGTGCTGAGGTCTAAGAATATGCGCGACACATGCCAGAAAGAGATACCTTGAAGCACCACAGCCGGAAGAGGCGTGAGGAGTCCATTAACTGTGTCATCTGGGTGAACTACGAGCAACCAGCTAGCCCTTGCGCCCAGAGCTTTGTGAATCAATGTGAAGAATAAAGCGATGTGATCTCAAAGCACTGTTCGGGACCACCCGTATGTGCAGGATCCGGCCAGTGCTGGCGTCAGAGAAGCCATCCACCCCAGCTCATCAGTTGGTTGCAGGGAATCTGCTGTGAAATCTGCATCCCGGGAGTCCATGGTGGAATTCAACTGCTGTCCTCCCAGGTGAACCGCAAACAGGGTCCCTGGGTGGCTTTGCAGACCATACATGCGCACACAAGGCTCCAGGTCCCAGAATTCAATGCTGCCTGTGCGACTCACGAAGGCAGCAGACCCAGCAGAGAAGGTTGCCAAAGACTCACAAATGCCGCTGTGCACTGCTAAGGTGGCCAGCGGTCCTCTTTTCAAAGCCTCCTGCCTTGGACCCACATCCCAAATGCGCGCTCCATCCACAGAGGTGCTGATAGCTTTTCGTGCCGTCCAGTCGGCTACCATGGTCCAAATACTTCCTCGGTGGCCCAGAAGCAGCCCCTCGCAACGCCGATCTGCCAGGTCCCAGAGTCGCAGTGTGTTGTCGTGGGAGCCGCTCAACGCAGACCGGCCATTCCAGTCTGCAGACAGGCCAGTGATTTGATCATTGTGTCCCACCAGGCTTCCAACTTTTTGCAAGTGGTCGTGGTCCATGATGTCCAAACTCCAGCAGTGAACCAGCCCATCGGCAGACCCAGTAAGTGCACTGATGTGGTTGTATCGGGCTGCGGCATTATACGCTGCTACTCGTGATCGAAACGCGTGTCCTGGTGAGAGGCGCCTTGGTTGCCAGTACGGATGAAGATTGGGCTCTTCCGGCCTTCCCTGGCTGTCAACTTCTTCTGCTTCTTCTTCTGGAATTTCTTGCAGTTTGGACCATGCTACATCCCAGAAAAGCACATCCTGCTCCGCTGAGATGGTCGTGGCTCTGATGAATTGGGATTCTTCGCATCCCCAATCAACGAAAGCCCACACCACCTCATCCATGTGCCCTGGCAGACTCTTGAGGGCATTCAGGTTTCCAGACGCAGCATCAATGTCAACCTTAGTCACAGCCATTGCGTTCACGACATGTCAATCGATGAGAATCAACGCATGATTGTGGGCTTTTCTGGCAAGGCTCTAGATGAACCATGCCATCTGCAGATGCCGACAGAGCGCGCTTGGCCGGAAAGTTGGCTCGCAGGGCCCGGGAAGTTCCGCCAACATTTGGCGCACTGACTGCCACAGGAGATTGCAGCTTCCGCATGTCCCAAAACTCCAGCAGCGACTTCCGTGTGCAAAGAAGAACCCCCCAAGTGGTGAAGTCTGCAGCCACAGCCTTTGCCCACAAGTAGCTATCTGAGTCACATGTCGCAGTCTCGTGGGCGCAACTCTCACGCTTCACGTCCCAAATCTTCAGCGCAGGCTGCGGACTGGATTCTACGACTAGGGCCAGCACAGGCCCTGACATGGACGACAGGATTTCAAAAAACAACTGAGATTAACAAAGCTGTATCAAGACCTCCTCGGACTTGCACGTCAAATGCTTGCCCACCATAGGGGGTCTGATTAAAATCTGGAGTTAATTCAATACAGCTTACATCACTTACATCTGTCTTGGTAGCCATCATTGCACAAATCATACGGATCTACAACAGCAAACAATCTCAGCATAACAACACTCCCATCTTAGCGCACCCGTACAAGCTTGAGATCCACACTGAAGCTGACAAAAATGGCATGACCAATGAAAATGCTGGCTTGTCTGAAACATCTGGTACGAGTGCCGGGGTTATCACACATCAGCCGGTGAGAATATACATCTCCCCATGTAGACGCTGCGTCAGGGAAAACTTACATCACTGGGGAAAATACACATGCAAATCCCCAAGAAAATGCTGCATTTTGAAGAGCCGGACAGAAGGTGTAAAAATGACTCTTAGGTGGCAGACGCCAACGTTTGCAGTATGTTTCGCATGCATTTTGGCCACCCTACACCAGCAAATCCCCAAAGAGACGCTGCGTTTGGAAGAGCCGGAAAGAGTGTGTAGACATTTCATCTACGGGAACCGGAGAGAAATCCTGTACTTGCCGGGGGATTCTATAACAGGAGCCCACCAAATATTGATTTTGCTAGGGATTTCGCTACAAGTACGCGAGAGAAATCCTGTACTTACTAGGTGGATTTTATGACAGGAGCCCACCCAAATATTGACGCTAGGAGACACCAGGATGTCACGCTAAAACCGCAAAACCGCATGTAGACGCTGTCATACACAAGATTTTCCTGATGATGCTGCTAAGCAGTGGCCATGCCCAAGACATGGTTTCCCCAAGTAGACACTCAATCGATGCAACGCTAGGAGACACCAGGATGTCACGCTGAAACCGCCAAACTGCATGCAGACGCTGTCATCAACAAGACTTTCCCGATTATGTTGTTAAGGAGTGGCCAAGCCCAAGACATGGTTTCCCCAAGTAGACGCTCAATCGATGCATAAAAACCGGACCGATGTAAGATAACCCTACCATTTGTACCCTGAACAAAGATGACGTCATCTGTGCTGGCTCAGCGCATGCCTGTCAAGCATTCACCGCATCCTTCCACACGAGGGATGCAGTTGTTTTCGCACATCCCCTGAGAAGTAGTTGCACAGCCGCATCTGCAACACTGGAACCCACTCCCTTATAGGTGCTGCGCTGCTCCACGGCCACAAAAATCGTACCATTGGCTATGTGATCCTTCCAAACACAAACTCATAGCTTGAAACGTGGGACAAGCCCTGAATGTCCATGTTTCATGGCAGGCAATGCTTAATATCCAGCCGCAGCTCTTCACCCAAGCTCACATTTTGTCAGGTAGGCGCTATGGTCAGGTTTTTTTTTCGCAGTGTGCTTTTAGCACTGGAACTGCTGATACAAGCTATTCAACTACTGACTACTCTGCTTCACTCTGAACTTTGAGAAGCTCATGTTTCTAAGAGCCAGGTTTTCGACCGCGAGAAACGAGGTCTAGATACTGCTAACACAAACAAGCTGAAACTTTAAGGAACAGTGGGACCTCTTCACAGCCAAGTCAGCAAATCTTCTATGCACAGTGCCAGCTGTTTGTCCGGCTTCGGCAGTCCTGTCAAGTTAGTGCCCGTTGAAAGAAATCCACTGTCTTTCAAAGCAGGAAGCTGTGGCCGGAGCATGCGACAAAAAGATGAAATGATTGCATGGTTGCACTCCATGCAAACTGCAGCTGCAATCTTGACGGATATCTGACTTGCGGGGTCCAATTTAGTGGTGTCCTTCGATAGAGACTGCTCCATTCGGGTGTGTGTTTTAGCTCATCATATTGGGAGACTAGATCTTCCAAATGTCCTCACGAGACCAGCTGATGGCCTCACCTCAGCACTCCAGAACATGGGACTAAAGCACGCTGAGGGACATGAGATAATATGGAGACAACTGTTGCTTGAGATGCAGAGGCTGGCTTAGGGCTCGGAGTTTACTACAGTCATTGATGAGCAAGTGCGAAAACTAAACAAGAAGTCCATGGGTACTACTGCCCTCCTTGGTATGCACCAATTCAAAATCCGCCATGGCCTGATTGGAGCAGTTTCAAACAGAGCTACCTGAGCCTTTGTCTGCATCACAGCTATCACCATGTCACCCTCACCCGAGCAAGCCACATGGAACGCTTGATGGCATTGAAGAAGTCCAAAAGAGGTCTGATTTCCCTTCGCTTTTCTGGCTTTTCCTGGCCAAGCATGGCACTTCGCTTTTTGCCAGCAAGGTACGCGCCGTAGTTCTCAGAATGCCTAGTATTTGAAAGCACCTTACATGATCACCCAAAACCCTAAGCCTCAAATCCTGAACCCTTCACGCTAAGCCCTGAGCCCTGACAACCCACATTTCCCCAAACTCTCCAGACACGAAGACGCCCAAAAAAGTTGCGAAAGTGCAGCGACGAAACCTCAACAGTAAAAAACCCAGACGTGAACAATGTGGAGTGCAAACCTTCAGATCAGGACGCCCTAAAATGGAACCCGTGAAGATTCCCTTACTGAGTCGTCATTTGTCAGTCTACAGATTGCTACCCTCCATAACCGTCAAACAAACTCATGCACCAGGACTACAGTAAGAATCTGAAATCCCAAAGGCGCCTCCAAGATAGGAGTTGTTAGCTTTTCTTGAAGCATTAAGAAGGTCGCTTTCGCCTCATGGAAGCATGCTAGGACATCCGCAGCCACAAAAAAGGACTGTTAGGTTTGCTAGGATGCACACATCTGGGCTTGGGAAGAAGGACTCCCATTCGGTCCTTAGTATTGAGATTCTGCTACGCCACCATGCCAAGGCACAATGTCATGCTGAGCGAGGAGCATGAAATCCTCGTTATCAGCCATTGCCTGTAGGTCGCTTCTTTGGATGATTTGCGGACTAATCAGGAGGAGCATAGGGCATCTTCTGAGCAGAGCACTGAAAGCCCTTCTGCGAGGCTAAGCTTCAGATCTTCCTGAAACCTGACAGCCAAGCTTCCGGCACAAAAGCGGAAAGAAAAGGCAACCTGCGTTCCCACTAAGCAGGTGAGACTGTATTTAAAAGGCCGGGAGGCTGGTCTGCGAAGCGGAGGAAGTGGCTCACCGCCAGCTCCACCAGTTGAAGCTCCCGGCTCCGTGCAAGCAGCTCCGAGTTGTTCAGCGCCTGTCTTTCGGGAAACACCGCACCGTAGTGCCCAGACTTCCCTCCATCCTGCCTCGGCATGCTTCATCAAGGAGCCAAAGTAGTACCTGCCCACAAGGCAGCATCTCAAACAACTAGCGTGCACGGGCCACATCTCCTTGGACCCGTCGAACTCAGTAGGGCCAATAGGGGCACAAGACCACGGATTCTTGGAGGCGAGTGTCTCCTAGACTGTCACCGAGTGAACTGAAGCAGCCCTGGAGGATGAACACCTCAGCCGCATCACGCTCTGATGGAAAAGTTCGCGGATGAGTAAAACGGTGCACAATTCGAGGTGCTGTCAGTCCCCAGCGCAATGCTCAATCAGCAGGGGAATGTCCATAAGCTGCAAGGTTTCCACCTTGTGAACACCAGTGATGCTTAGTGGTACGACCGGAGGGGAGAACTGAGAAAGCCACATGCATGAAGGCCTTCCGAAGAAGCGTGCCCAGGCATTCCTGCAAGCAGGTGGCTGCACCTCTAAACTGGAGAACCCATGATTTCTGGAGTGGAGATCCTCAAACTGAATGCACTTCTGTTCGAGCTGCAGTTCTGTGGAGTCGTAAGCCTGCAGCAGCTACAAAGCAAGAAGCATGTCAGGCATATGACATTTTACACACACTGCAAGTCTGCCTTGATGGCTTCCTCAATTGTTGCTTGCCTCTCGGCTGGATTTTGCTGCCATTTCTTGAAGTCATACATCATCCTGCAGGCCAAGTCTTACCAAAAATCAGACGATATCAGGGTTGAGACTAAACAATGCATTGCGGTACTTGCGGTACTCCTGAGACATAGGTTGACTTTAGCTTCTTCGACCAAAATGCGAATTGCATTCTCGTGCGCCTCCTGGCGTTGACGATGAACAAGCCAGCTTCAGACTTTACTGCCGTGCAAAAGACAACAAAGTCCTGGTCCCAGAGAGTTCCTTCTGAGGCCATGTCTCGTCCTTGAGCCTCAAGAACCTGCGCAAGACCAAGCCCAGACACAAGTTCTGTCACCAATTCCGAAGCATAGCCCGGTCACATCGGCGGAGCAACATCCAAAGGCTCAAATGCAAAATGACAGCCTTGGGATTTGCTGGCATTCTGCCTTCGAGCTGCACCTGGCACAATTGCATCTGACTTACATGTCAAATTCCGACCAGGCAGCCTCTACAGATTGCTAAGTCGGAGACAAGTCTTGACAGCTGCTTCAGGGAATCCACTAAAGCAATCCACCTTCAGTCGAACCGCAATTTGTCAACGTTGAGCCGGAACAAGTCCAAAAGCAAAAGTGCAAGCAGGCAGCTCGGCCGAGAGGACGGGATATTGGTGTATGTTTCGCACACATTTTCTGCCTGCCTCAATCAGAGATTTTGCCAAATACACTGCAACAACACTGCGACATGCAAAGCATTGTCCTCCGCACATACTTTTAATGGACGTTCAGATTCGACGGTATCCTGCATGGTGCACATCCCACGCGCCTTCAATCTTCAAAGATTATTCGTGGTCCTGCCTCGTTAACATATCTACCAGCCATCAACCCTCGTGGGCAGACTGAACACAACTGATATTTGATCCCAAGCTTCAAAACCAAGCATCACGTGCAAGCGCCACATGCAAGCACTACGTACATGCACATTTTATAACAAACGAATTGCGGCGAACTGAACATGTGTGTTTAAAACCCATCAACCAAACAAAATCGCAAATTTGGTGGCTCAGCCAGGCTGCATGTGCAAAGACAGTTGTTCATTGAAGCAGGTCTTAGCTTTGAATAACTTTTCGCATCAGTTGTGAGCTTTAATTCTCTTATTCATTAGTTTCCAAACGCTTGCAAGTCGCATTTTTTTGAATCAGGCCATGTACCAAAATGAGCTCTTCACATAATCATAGTAGTTCTGCTCATGAATATTTCAAAAGGTAACATTGGCAAAATTTGCAATTACCGACAGCTCAGATTTCGCGTCCGCACCTAGTGCAAAGTCAACACTGCTAGCCAGCAACAACAGCTAAAGGGTACACCATGGTCATTAGTTGATTACACAGGGGTGGGTGGGAAAAAGAAAGGTTCTTGCCTAACCCACCACTGGGTGGAAGGCTGCAAGCGCAAAACATCTTCACATGGCCTACCCACAAGGAATACGAAAGTTTGCAGGCTCAAATTTTATCAATAAAAAACTTGTTGAACCCAAAATTGAGTCTTTGGGTTTCACAATTTTGTTGACAGAAATTGGTGAAAGCAAGTGTGTTCCAGCTTCGATTTGCAAAGCAGCATTGGATTTGTCACGTGCGAGTTTCAAGGCACATGTTGGGGAATGAGCGAAACAAACAGGTGTAAACGCAGCTGGACATCAGAATGTTGTATGACATGTCCGAAATTGAGGCTGGCAGAACATTCACCGACTTTCTTCTGCGTCCAAGCAAGGACTGAAAATATTCAGGTTTGAAAATGCGTTTCTGGGGCTTGATGTGCTGACGCTCGCGCAAGGCGCTCGTCAAGTGCACTCGTTGATCAACATGTCAAATGAAAACCAAGGCATGCAATGGCAAAGTCACAACAATAAATTTTCCTTTGAATTGTGCGCTGCTAGGATGACAGCTATGAAAAACAAAAAACAGGTTTGTCACGCGTGACTGTTTCTGTGTTTCGGTGTTCACAAAATTTTCGAGAGGAAGTTGTGAAAGCAAATGTGCCCCCGATTTGCAAAGCAGCATTGGATTTGCCACGTGCTACTTTCAAGGGACATGTCGTGGCATGAGCGAAACAAACAGGGTTAAACGCAGCTGAACATCAGAATGTTGTGTGACATGTCCGAAGTTGAAAGCTGGCAGAACATTCACCGACTTTATTCTGCATCCAAGCAGGGACTGAACCCACAGCATTACAAGCAACATGAACATGCCACGGGCGATGTGCCGCGGCGCAAACATTGCGAGCTAAAACTCCCATCATGGCTTGCGTTCCCTAATCATGTTATCACGACAGCCTGTGGCAGGAGATGCGCAAACCCAACCAGATTCACCACAACAACATGATCACCTGTCTCAGAACCTGGTAGATACAGACACAAGACAAGCAGTGGAGAAACCGACCACGCGCCGCAACAACAGGAGCCACCCACAGATGCCCCTGCTGATATTTCACGGAAGAACCCAAACGGAATCATGTTGATGGTACCTCTTTGCACTGGTAGTGCAACCCATGGAAATGGCCGAATTCCGAATTGAAGGAAGTATGGCTCACAAAGCTTCAAAAAATTGTGCCTGAATTGAAGATGCACTGCAGCTTTTGCGGGCAATAGATCTCAAATTTGGTTTGGCAAAGAAACAAATTAAACGACTCCCTCCAGCTATTTGGGATTCGAGTGTGGCCGCCTTGGACACAGTATGCGGAGAACACAAAAATATTCTGTTGTGAGATCACGACTGAGCTGTGCCAGGTCAAGGTGTATCAGACCCAGAACCAAAGCGTTCAGCATTCTGAAGTTGAACAGCTTCTTGCAGAACAAAACCAGCTGGCAACGCCACGGGAAGACAAGCGCCTGAGGCACCTGGCGAGAATCCGCTGTTGTGTGTGGTTGCACTGCTCCTGTCCACGACCCACCACAGCAAGCACAACAGTATGTACCTCTCTTTTTCTTTGGGTTGCTCTGAATGTCGTGCTCAAACGGCTTGGAGGCCGAAAGGTTACAAACTTTTCTGCCGTCCGTTTCGCCCCTCTCTAGAAACTCAAAGCAACCCTGTCCTTGCGGGAGGCTGCGGCCCTGCCCCATGATCCCCCTC
Source organism: Symbiodinium pilosum (assembly GCA_905231905.1). Classification (NCBI taxonomy): domain Eukaryota; class Dinophyceae; order Suessiales; family Symbiodiniaceae; genus Symbiodinium; species Symbiodinium pilosum. The sequence continues at coordinate 107,720 of CAJNIZ010044804.1, forward strand.
CGCGTGAGGGTTGTGGCGCAAGGCAGGCGGCGGCCTAAGCGGGTTGGTTTTTGGGCCTGCAGGTCTAGGCGGAGTTTTGAAGCTCTGGGCAGGCTGACGCTGAGAGCAGGGCTAAGGACTCAGGCCTCCAGTGTCTGCTTGCACCGTGTGAAGGGCTCGAGCAGAGGGGCAGCTGCGCTGAGCGCAAGCACTTTCCCTGCGCAGCCTGTGAGTTTGAAGTCGGGTTGAGGTTTCTACAAAATTTTCCCTCCACCAGGCGTGACACTGATGGAGCGCGGCGGCTTCTGGCTGACACAGTTGCGCCAACGTGACGCAAAAGCGGGCTTGGGGTCTGGACGTGAAGCGCTCAAATGTGTCTTTGCTGAGCTCGTCTGCCCACGAATTCTTCTGTCCCGAGACGTGGGACACGAATAAGGCTACGGGGTGCGCATGCGACCAGGATGCCACCAGGCGCAGAAAGAAGCAATGAGGGAAGGCTGTAGAGAAGAGCTTGTTCACGCCGGCTCTGTTTTCGGAAATCCCCAGAGGATGCAACGGTTTGCAAAACCAGGTGAGCAAAACTCACAAATCTAAAACATTTCCGAAACGTATCCCTATAAGGTTCAACTGTCATTCCCTGCACTTGTCCACAGCAGAAAAGCGGACGCTCACTCTCTTTTACGCGGGAGGTGCTCGAACTGTGCTGTTGCAAGGCAGCATGTACAGACCATCTTCAGGTTCGAGCACCTCTTTGTAGTCGCTACTGCTAACCCCCTCCGTCGAGAGGTGGTTGTACCTGGCAGGAGAGCAACAGGCATGTTGTCAGCAGGTTGGCGTGCGTTGCAAGCAAAAAGGCAAGCTTCGGACGTCTCTTTTAGTTCGCTCACAGAGGAGACTGCGCTGTTACTAAGCTGTCAAAGCTGTCTGGCCAAGCTGCGGCGCAGGGGTGCAACGTGACAATGCCCTGCGGGCTTGCAAGCGATGCCAGAGAGATGCGCTCTCTTTCTGAATGTCTGTGCGCAAGGCATTGCAAGTTGTTGCGGCTAAGCTCGTCTGCCCAGACGTTTTTCTTTCCTGCCACGTGCGACAGAGAAAGTTGCACGTTGTGTACTGCTGACCACGCTGCGACTAACTTCAAGAAGTCTACCAGGGGCTCTGTTGTTGTGAAGAGTTTGTCAATTCCGGCTTCGGTTGCGGAATTGTCTTATCCTGTGGGCAGGATAAACTTGAAGCGCTTGCACTGCATGCGTCTGCCTGCCACCATTGGCGAGCGCGAGGCGCGCTACAATTTCGAAGCATGCAATGTATGGCTGCGCTGATTTGAAAGGGTGAGGCCAACATTTGCGTACCTCGGGAGAGGATGCACTTATCCATCCGCCTATGCCAACAATGCCATGGCGTTTGCTGCGGGCATGCAGCGCAGCATGGGAGATTGTCTCACGCCGCGCCACTGGTCGCGCGTGAAGCAAGCTGGAAGCCACAGCAGTTCTGTCCGTAGGTGTGTCTCGCTGCGGGATGGGTCGGCAAGTCTGACGTCTGACCCATTGCGGCTTGCTCGAAGGAGGCACTACTTGTACGTCCGCCTTGCGTGTGATGCTTTGCGAGCCGACCTCTGGCAGCTTGGAGCCTGCGGGCAGCCACATGCCCAATGGTTGCCGGGCTAGTATTGCTTCCTGAGTAAGGCACTCTCGGAAGCCGCGCCAATCTTTTGGCGGGATGGAACGCAAGCCCCCTTGGCCGTGCTCGTGGCCCACGTGAGCAGCCCAAGGTGCTTTTGAGGTGTTTGCGCTGCATCTGGTTTTGTTTGGCCAACTTGTCTAGTTGATGGCGGAGCTTTGCAAGCTTTCCTTCAAGGAGGCAAATGATCTGTAAATCCAAATGGAATTGTCAGCCGGACCATGCGATGGAGTTGCCTAGTGCGCTTTGCGCCAACTTATGGGCGCGTTGAGGGCGGCGAGCAGGCAGACAGTTAGGAGAACTTGTTTTTTTCTCCCAATTGCGCTTGCTGAGCATGCCAAGCAGGTTGTGTACGTAAAGCCATGCCTTATATGCGTTTAGCGCGAGCAGGGTGCGCATGACGCAACTACTAATGTCCATGTTCGTACAAATGTAGCGCTACGCAATCCTGCGCGTGTCAGTAAAACCGGCACTCATTATCCTCATCCAAGCTGTCATCATGTGGGCGGCGCAGACTCGAAGATGCTCCACCCAGGTCAGGGCTGTAGAAATCGTATGATTGACATGGCCGGTTACTGAAAAGTTTCACGAAGGTTCATTACGCCATGAGCGCAACATGTGAGCCACGTTCATGTGAGATACGAGCTGGGGGCTGTATCTCAGGCAAGACGATTAACTTTTACATGTTTCATGCCCCGCAGTTTGATCAAACAGAATCCCATGAAAACCATGAGGATGTTTTTCACACCGCCACCCAGGCTCACAGACAATTGTGAAAAGTGCGATTTTGTTCAGTTAGCCCAGCAGAGCAAGGCTGCTTGTTGTTCCGCGTTGAAAACCAGTTGCGCTATTATGTTGCCTGTCACTTCGGCGCAAAGTTCAGCGCATACTGGCGGCAACGCCTGGGGAGCCAGATACTCTGCTTTCACTCAATACCTTGGTGACTTGCGTATGTCGGACTCAAGGCTCACAAGCTTCCTTGGGAAACACTTGTCAAACGACAGCTTGAAACTCACAACAATCATGAATGTCCATGTCGCAACACGCTCCCAACCTGCATCAACCAACACGCGATGTGAAACTTCAATCCATTTCATTCACTCAACTGCAACTCCACTGGATGTGGATCATTCGCTGCGCAGGCTGGGGCTTGATTGGGCTCATTTCTCACATGACCATCCTGCACACGAGATTTGCAGGTCTGACCTGGCGCGTGATGGTTGTGTCCCCCACGCGCCAACAACAAACCTTCAAGGATCATCAGCGCGCAGAAGGAAACAACAATCTCCCTACGCGAAAGCTTCACCGTTCAAATTTTTGGAATATGGAAGTTGAGTTGTAATGATAAATTGGTCTGGTCAATAGAGCCGCCTTAGTTTATATTCAGTTGACTCCAAATCTATTTGGGTATTCTTGATATTTATTGTATAAATCAAATCTCCCAAGGTCGCACACTTCTTTTCCACTGGCGGGGATCTGCTCAAGCTCTGCGCCGGTCGTTTCGTTCCCCCTGCTTTGGCAGTTTGAGAGATCACGGTGGTTCCAAGATTGCAAATGGGCTAGATTGAGCAAAGCCCAACCAACAGTCTTGGTCCGCGCAGGAAATGACCATGGCATCGAGCGCTTCTTGCACGTCACTTGTTCTGCCTCGGGACAGCGCGTCCTCCGGGTTCGAGAAAGAGGCAACTCTTTCTAGCCAAATCATTACCGGATGCGCAACTTCGATCAAGTGGAAAAGCCTGGCCATGGATCGCAAGGAGGATGAGTCAGAAGTCCCCTTTATGAAGCTCATTCTTGCTGACTCGTTGTCAATCCAAGCCAAGGCAACTCATAGCGGATGACTAGCTGACTAGCATTGCCCAAGCTTCCACTTGCGAGATTATCTGTTTTCCTGCTTCCCTAAGCCAAAGCTCGCACAATTTGTCTGGGCGGAATCTCGCATGTCCAAGTCTGGTCCGATTTTGGATCGAAGATTACCGCCTCCACTGAACCGGCTGCTTTGGATCAGTAACTATCTGGCGTTACGCTCAACAAACGCCTGGCCATCCAAGAAGCATGCTTTCCGCAGCTTGGATGTCAAGGGTTCCATTTACACGCAGGCACCTTCTCCTGAAGTAAAGTGGCTTGATGATATGGCTGCGGGGCGGTTGCTTCCAGCAAGGCCAGATGGTAAGACGTATAAGTGCTTGACCGTCGCGCCCATTGGCCTGCGACTCCGTACGGAGCAGCTCTATGCAGCTCTGGCTGAAGCAGGTTGCTCCGACTATGACCTCAATGGAGATGTGACGCAGTCTCCCAACTTCACATGTGCATCAAGCGTTGCGCCAACCATCATCCGCAACAGCCGCATCTTCAACATGGGCTGAAAAGAATTTTTCTGCCCACAGCTGCTATCAGCGCAGGGACTTCCCATGTTTATGTCAAGTAGTGACCATGATGCGTCCTGCGTTCTCCATGAAAGCTGTCGTGAACGGCTTCTCAAGAATGATGAGTCGACGCTGCAGCATATGGTAGGCAATTCCATGCATGTAGCGCAAGTAGAAACACGCCTAGCCATCATTTTGTTCGCAGCTGCGCAGTGTGGCGCAGCTCAGGGTGCCTAGTTGCTTCGCCAAGAACCATAAGCACGGGTAGCTCAGTTTGAAAGCATCGCGGCCATTGGCATCCTGCTTGTGTGAGATCATGCGCGATAGACATTCTATTTCACGATGCAAGCGCAAATGCGAAACAGCAGTGCTTTGCTCTGCGGTCAGGGTAATGGGTTCAGGATTTTATTCGTAGTTACCCCAAAACCACCAAATCAAGTGTTGTTGGTGTGCTTATAGTCCCCCTTAAGTAGATAGAATATGGCTTCGGGTATATTATAGTAAGATCCCCACACACCCCTTATTCTATCTACTTAAGGGGGACTATATTCCAGTGCAGCCAGCGATTGCAAGTGGAGCCGCTCTTGTAGGCAGCAGTTGCGCGCGTGTCATTGGATGGCTGAACGCAGCCAAACTCACCACTCACTCACCTACCTGTCCGCCCACGTTCTCATCAATCACCCACGCACTCGATCAACTGGAGCCGACCGCCCGGACCCATTCACGCACGCACTCACTCAATCACTCACTGGCCCAATCAATCAGCCCGAGTCGACCGCCCACTTACCCACTCGCTCACTCACGCACGCACTCACTCACCCGCCCAATCAATCAATCCGAGCCGACCGCCCACTTTACTCATTCACTCACTCACTCACTCATTCACTCAGACACTCACTCGATTGCAAGTGCAGCTATTGTGTTGAACATGTCATTGAAACTGTTGAGTGTGAAACATGTTGCAAATTGAGCTCGCGTGCGCTCACTTTTGTTTCCACGTTGAGATGGCCTCCGAGACAAAGTATGCGTCATTGGTGTTCCAAGCACCCCTACAGAGTTTGTGGCACGCGCGGTTGAGACAGAGCATTCTAAAGACCTGGAACGCCACACTTCGGAGATATCTCAGAATGCTGTAAAGGCGAACTTTGCGTCGCCACCTTTTAAGGTGACCAAACTGAGCGTGGAGGTCGTCGAAAGGTGGACTGTCAGAGCCAAGAAGTTGGATCCCGTCAAGAAGGAAGCCAACAAGACGGTCTAAGCATCTACAAGGCTCTTGCTGACGCGCGAGATATTGACCGAACTAGAATTTCCAGATGTTGCAGTGGCGCATGACATCGAGCAGGGTTTTTCTCTTTACGGCAAGAGATTTTTCAGCTGCAGTGTACAAGAGGCTGGCAAACTGAAAATGTTTTGATACACCAAACGCCTGCAGAGTGTACAAGTCAAATGACATGTTCTTAATGGGAGCTTTTGGGTAAAACAACTGCAAAACACAAATCACATGTGGAAACCAGTGAAAACATTGACACCCCGCCTCAAAAGTTTCACACACCGGCATGGGGACTTTTGAATCAATGTCACTGAAGTCGACTGAGTAAGAAACAACAACTTAGTTTACTTCGGCTCCCAATGACACGTCAGTAAGACGCTTCAGACGCTTTACGTTCCATGGAGCTCTGCCATCAAGGTCTTTGGCTCCTATGTGCGCGCGTAAGGCACACATCACTACGCTACCTAGTCTATCTACCTAGGTACTGCACACTACGCTGGACTCACATTGCGGGAAGCTGGCTCAGCCTCAGGCAATGTGATGGCTTGACTGGCCCAAGCGAAGACCACACTTAGCCACAAAGGCTTGTAGTAAATTCCCTATGAGAAGCAAGAAAAATTTTTGGCATTATAACTTGAAATGCTGCTCACACAGATTGCGATGCTCTAGCTGGCATCGCACGTGATTAGAACATCGGTCCTTAATCAAGGCATTCGGATTAACACATTCAAAGTCGGGCAATATGGTATTGGTTCCAAATTGGAACTGCAATGCAAGATCAAGACTGTCGCTGTTTGAGCACATAAGTGCAAGTCAAGAAAAATTGCAATGCATGGCGGATTCACGCAACAAGGGAAGTTTTGCTTGGTGCCATTCAGGCTGCAACATGAGCATTATCCAAACTATATACAGATTGGTCCGCTTCTCACCTTGTCCACAGCTGTGCCGGCTGGCCGCTGCACAAACAAAGTTACAAGGGGAACCAATGGCATTATGAACATACGCAAGGATCTTACGCTGACCTGAAACACACGTTGCATAGCACTTTGCCTTGCCTCTGGGCTTCAGCCTGAGGGCCCTGGCTCCAAAGGTGTGAATGCGGCTGGCTCAACTTGCATGTTACTACTGTCCTGGAACATTGTATCTGTTTGAATAGAAGTTGCTGGTTCTAGAGTGCCAGTCGCAGCCAAACTTGCATTATCTGGCAGAAGTCCAACACCTGGACCCTCCCTGTCTTCTGAATAGAATTTTAAAAACCCAAACGGTGTGTGGAACCCGCGCAGTGAAAAAATGGACCCGCGAGAAACCTGCGAAAGGACCTGGGTCCCGCGTGGAACCCGCGGAACCCGCGATGGTCTGTGAAGTCAACCCGCCAAAAAACTCCCTGGAGACTCTCGACTCTCTTTCTTGCTTCTTCTCTCGACTCTAGACTCTAGACCCTCTCTCTCGAAGTCCAGTGTGGAACGTGGGTGGTAATTTAAGCTCGTCTACCCTGCTACAGAGGTGAGGCAACGGATGCCGTCGTTGCTCAGACACTGGTGGACTTGCCTTCCACCTCATGGGGCTTAGGAATTATAAAGAGGGTTTAGGGGTTTGGGATTTATTAATGTACGGTTTAAGGATTAGGAGATATATATATATACATATATATGGGGTTTTCCAGGGTTCAGGATTTAGGGTTTAGTTCAGGGGCTCGGAAATGAGGGTTGAGGGCATATGGGCATATGTGAGGATATGTTTAATCGTTTTGGATTAAGTTACTAAAACCAGGAAACCCTATGATTTACCTTATACCCATCTTATGGGAACTGAATGTAAGTTCCTGAACAGCATACCAGTCTTATGGATATCATGGCTGGAGGTTGAGGGACTTCAGGCTCCGTGCACCTCTGCTTAAACCCTAAGCCCTAAACCCTAAGCCCTAAACCCTAAGCCCTAAACCCTAAAACTCTGGGCCCTAAACCCTAAGCCCTAAACCCTAAAACCCTAGGCCCTAAACTCTAAGCCCTAGGGAAGGTATCCGTAAAAGCCTTCAAATACCCGGAAGGCCTCACACCTCCGGTAGAAGCCATAAAGCTTGAAACCTCTAAGGAATTCCAAATGAGCTCTACTCTAAACTCCTTAAAAGGAGGTTATATAGAGGATTATATTGGGGAGTAATATAGGGGTTATTAAGGGGGATACTAGGAGTTTAGACTATGGCACAAATGGGTAGCTACCCCCACTTAAGACTTACAGAGCATTTATACTTCCTATGTCTCCCTAAATCCTGAACTCTGATCTGTATTGTATATACGTTTTTACATATCTGTTTTTACATATATATAAAAATATAAACACATGTTTATACACATATGAGTAATTGTCTAAACTCCTAGTATCCTCCCACATATCCTCTATAGTAGTAGTCCCCTAAATAATCTCCTATATAACCTTTAAGGAGTTTAGACAAAAGCTCACAGTTTCTTTCGGGTAAAACAACTGCAAAACCACAAATCACATTTGGACGACAACTTCAAGCCAAGCCCCCTTCAAGCTCTTCTCTCACCGTTAAAGTGAGACTCCAAGTCTGCATTCCAAACTGCCGAGCACCAAGCTGAGAGAGGGACCATCAAGGGCTACCTTGCCAAGGACAAGACGTCAGCTCAGACTGAGCAGCTCAAAGCTTCGCATTCGGAAGAACCGCCAATCTGGCTTGAAGTAAGTCAGCTTGAGCGCTAAGATTGGATAAAGCAACGAACCGGCCCTTGCGGCACTTTTAAAAAGGCAGGGAGTTTCGAAGCAGGGGGAAAGGAGGAGGTCCAGCCTACAAACGGGCAAAACCACGCCTGAAACCTTTTCGAGTGTGCCACGCAGTCCCCAAGACGCAGGCACACCTTCTTAACGTTTAAGGGTCTGAGCCAGTGCAACGCAGAGTCACCTCCAGGCCCAAGTCCAGCAGTTTCTTCAGTTTCCAGCTTGCAGGCCTGTGAGTTACAAACATGAATGATTTAGCCTCACAGCTTGAGTCACCCGCCTCAGCCGGGAAGAAAGTTCTGCCCTCCGAGCATGTCAGCTTTGTACTCGCGCTGCAGGCCTGCGAATCTCTTACACACCAGTAAGAGAAAACTTCAAGGGCTGCAGGGCCAGAGGTTCGCAAGTTAGGAGTGTCTTTTCTCGCGGTCTAGAGTTGACCAAGTTGCCATGATGTTGGCAATGAGAAATAAACGCAACTGCAACCAAAATTGATGACGCAGTGTCGCAAAGGGATCTTATTCGACAAAAACACAGGGCCAGGCAAGAACATTACCAATCTAATGCAGTGCAAAAAAGGACAAAGAAAGAAGCGCTATGCATGCGGTTCAAGTGGCAGAAAGTGAATTCGAAGTTCAAAAGATTAGAGCATCACTGCTCTGTTGCAGCGTCAGCAGACAGATCTCTGGTGAAAGTCCAGAAAATCCGTTCCATCAATGTCGGCTTTGCAACAGAACGCGGAGAGGGATTTGGAGAAAAAGGCTGCAGTCTACCTCAGGGACAGGGTTGCTGAGTCACTAAAGTGGGGCAAATAACGGATGGTCAGAAAAGCTTGAAGCCTTCCTGCCTCCAAGCCCTCTGAAAGACGCATTCGGAGCAACTCAGACAAAGACAAGAAGAGTGCTACTCGGTTGTTTGTTGTGGTAAGTCTTAGACAGGAGCAGTACAACCAGGCAGAATTTTCAAGATCAATTTCTATTTTGGCAACGCGGTGTTATTTTATAATGTTGGATCCTGATTAGTGTGGCTCCGCCTCAGTCTGGGTTGACGTTGCTGCCACACCTTTATTAGGGCATTAGGGCATTATTGATCCATGCTTTGGTCAGTGAATGAGAGACCTTCTTGTTCACTGATGATGGTTGTGCAGCTGATGTTGCTAAATTGGATGATACTTGCCCTCGCCTGCTTGGGTGTCAGCGCCGGGGCTTTGGATGTGCAATGGCACAGCAAATACGTTGCCGGACTATGCCTGTCTGTGCGGAGGCTTAGCAAGGATTCTGTTTGCTGCGTGGAAGGTGAAAGTAAAAGATGACCGCTTCGAGCTTTTTACTTTTTTACCAAACCGCTCGAGCGTGGAGAAGTCGAAACATGGGTGATTGTACAAAAAGTAAGTAACAGACTGTCTGCTGGTGGGCGGTGATGTCCGCAGTAAACGTTGCATTTTTGGATTTCGCCATCTGTGAGCATAAGGCGCGGTGTGTGCCCAAGAATTGCTTGCAGATGTTTGGTGCGTTTTTAGAAACGCGACATTCCAATGGATGGGCGATGTTTTCAGTCTGTGCAAGCGGGTTGCGTTATTTGGTTCCGTGTTCAAATAACGCTGATTAATCACAAAATGTTTGCGATTTTGGATCATGCAATATTTCAATTCATTTTTTTCATGCTCGTTTGTTTTGTGGAGCAGAAAAACAACGCCCGATGTTAGCTTTGAAGTCAACCAGTGCCAGATGAATCATGGATTTTTCAATGTGTTCCGTTTTTTTGGGTATGCGACAACATTATGCCAGCCATGGCTAAGAAGTCACTTGGGGCCATTTTTTTTCGGATTTTCATGATTCATTGGTTCGGTTTCTGGGGGTCCTTTGTCGGGGTTTTAGGGCTAGTCGTTTTTGGGTGTAGAATTTTTTTTTATTTGGGGTGCTTTGGGTTGAAGGGTGTAGGGGTGTCACGGTTTTCGAATCCTAAGGTTTTTAGGTCCAGGGTTTTTAAGGTTTAGGCTTGTGAGGTCTACAATCGCCCGGATCTGGAGCTTTAAGGTTGCAAGGCTTTTAAGTTTTAAGGTCTTTATGGTTTCAAAGGCTCAGGGCTTTTAGGCTTTCGCATTTTAAGTTGTAAGGTCTTTGGGGTTGGGACTTTTGGTTTTGTCGGTTTGAGGCTTTTGTCGTTGAAAGGTTTATGGATTTTATTACTTTGGTTTTGAGGTCCCAAAGTTTTCAGGTAAAGGGTTTATGTGGTCTATGGGTTTTAGGGTTTAGGGTGTGTAGTTTTTAACGAATATTGTTTTGGGTGTTTGGGTTTTTTTGTGTTTTTAGGGCTTGGGCGTTCAAAATTCGTAGGGTTTAGGGCCTAGTTTAGGGTTTGTAGGATTTGAGGCTTGTAGGGTTTATTTTTTGGGTTTTCGTTTTTAGGTTACTGGTGTTTTGTGCTCAAGGTTGTGGGGGGCTCCGGACTTCGAGGTCCAAAATGTCAGGATTCCTTTCGGAGGATCCTGATTGCACAAAGCATGGTCACAAGCGACTTGACCCCAAAACTGCAGAGTCAGACGCGATGAAGGCGAAAGGCGTCACAAGTGATTAACAATTCAGTCACAAGCGACAGGTGCTCGATTAGCTACTCCACTAACTCCATTGGTGGGTGCGGGTTTTGTATTTGCACTGGAGCGTTTTGGTTTCAAAGGGGCTTTTCAAACATGTCCCAGTCAGTAGCTGAGAGGCGAACATGTTTGGAAAATTCATGCGGTGGCAGCCGGCTCCACAGTGTAGCGCTGTGAACACAAATTGAATAACAACGGCAAAACGGAAATGGTCATGTCTTGTTCAAAATCATGGTGTTCGGCAGGTTGGGAACTCAACACTAGAGCACGGCGAATCAGAACAGCAGAAGCAACGCGATGTCAACTACTAAACGATTATCGCATTGCAGGCACTGAGAACAATCCGTGTTTTGTTACAACAAACGCAAGATGCGTAAGCTTTGCTTAAACCATGCAGCCACAACCGCAAGCAGTGTTACAACACTACTCAATTTGGGACCTGCAGTTTGGGAATGTCCGGCGGCGCATTAGCAGCTCCGCTTTTGCCATCTGCACAAAGACCTATTGCTCCCAGACTCTTGGCATGACATATGCCTTGAAGCTCACTTCAGTAGAGCTTCCTTTTGCTTCATAGTTTGTATGCGGTACCGAACTCGCAAAGCTGGCACGTTTTTGTGCAAATGCCAGGGGATGTATTGTCAACTTGCAAATCAAGGTCCTAAAATGTCAAGAGCTTGGTTGTATTAGATTGAGCGTGCATGCTTTGGGAGCTGACGTTGCTGCGAGGTTCTAGGAGACCAAGTGGAGGCCTCCCTGTACCTGCGAGTTTATTTGCGGACCCTGTGCCTGATGGGACAGACGATGCAGCAACTGCAACAGCGTCTTCTGGTCAAATCTCTTGCGCTGGCTTTTTGCTTGTGGCCTGTTTGGTTGCAATCACAATGATCTGCCGGGAAGCTATTCAAGGTGCCACCAAGAGCTTTTATTGCAGTGCGGATGGTCAGCACGTGGACGCTAGCAGTCCAGCTCCTCTTGGCTGTGCCATCCCTCTTGCAGCAGCTGCGATTCTTTGCAATCTGGCTGTTGTTGGAGGGCTAGTTTGCGTCGGGCGCTTTGCTTGGCAATCTGGGGGAGCCACAGACAGAGACGTGGAGCTGCAGCGCGCGAGCCTCATTGCAGACTTGCGGATCTGGCGCAGCTTCAGCGCCAAGGCGTAGTGGGCAGGAAACAAGATGGTTATAGGCAACCTGCCGAGTGTCTTTGTGCAGGTCCTTTTGATGGCCGGGTTGACGTACCTGGTTGCCGGGCCTGCTTGTGCGGGGCTGGCCAAACTGGCCTTGATCTTCCTCGCCACGGGTGCCTTGGAACAATGATGCCTCATATGATTGAAATCCTTTCCTGGGGGTGTGCTGCCATATGCTGCGCAGGGAACTACTGTAGACTTGGGCTTCTCACTGTCCAGCATTGCCCAGCACAGGGAAGTACTGAGTCTCGAAGTTGTGTTTTCAGCAGGTTTCATCACCCTGTACGCCACTGCGCTGTTTTTCGATCAGGACTTCGATCAGGTCAGCACATGGAGGGATGTTTCAGCAATGTTGTTTGCACGTAAAGTCATGTCGCGCCGTAGTAGCAGGTGCGGATGTCGCCAAGACTCTTCAGATTTCTTGTCGTCTATGTCCTGGTCGGTGTGACCTTCACTGCTCTTGCGTCTGGGGCCACCCAGAGAGAGGGAGGAGCAACAGCGAAGAAAGGTGCTCCGCTTAGCATGCCCCAAAACATCCCAATGCCGTATTCTCCTTCTGGGCAGGGCCGTGAGCACAGCTCCAGATTTTTGGGTGTGAGGCCTTGCCGACTCCCGCGACCCTGGTGAGACCAACGGTCTCGGCGCGAGCGTTGTAGGCGCACAGTCAAAGTTGCGGATGTAATTACATCTGCTCACACTCAAGAACCTGCTTTCTTACTGGGCTGCAAGAAGTTGTAGTATGACATCAACCATGTTGGGCAGGTCCTGGTGACTCGGACTATTTCGCAGATGTTTGCACCGCCTTGGGCTGGCAGCAAGTTGCTCCCCCCAGGTCCTGATGACTGAGTTCAGGTTGCCCACCAGCTTGTATGTTGACGTGTTTGTGTCATGGCGATGTGCCTCTTTGTGCAAAGGCTTGAGGTTTGGAGTTTGTTCCATGCTTTAACTTGTCTGCTACGTGATGGTGTTGTATGAAGAGCAGATATGGATGGGCAGCAACGTGTGCCCTTGGCAGCGACGCTCATGGTGCATGGTGCAGGTGCACTATTCCATTGGATTTTGCCTCCGGTGTGTCACTTTGGTGGCTGCCTGAGCCTGGAGAGAACAGCTGAGGTTGCAACCATTAGACTCATTAGACTAATATGTTTGAATGGCCTGTGGCGGTGTTAATTTGTGTGAACATCTTGCAGATCACTTTACATGATAAATTGTCAGGTTCGCACGGATATGGGTAGCCTAGAAAGGAACGCAAGCAGAGGGAGGCGAGGGATGGGTGGCAAACTAGAGGACCCGGGGTGAGGCTAGCCAAGGCCTAAGTGCAGCGCTATGGCTAGCCCCGAACTAATTCGAACTGCTGCAGGGTACTCAATCCTCAGCCAAGCCCATCCCTGAAATCTGCCAAGCCTTGCGTGCGAGCGAACACCCTAATTCGCATATCGTGAAGTGTATTAAATCTGTGAGCTCAGCACATGCACGAGGTGGGCAGCATCGCCAGTTTTTGCGGTGCTGCTGCCGATGCCCCGGGACTCCAGTCTGGCTGGAGGCTCCTGCAGCAGCAAGATTTGGTCGTAGTCTCGAATGATTACCTCTTGTGCCTACCGTACTGGGGAGGCGCCTACCGACGCTTTCTGCAGCGATGGCGGAAGCACATTGACGGAGCCGTGTTGCTCGCCAGGTTCTCAGGGTCGGGGAGCCGAATGTGCAGCATTTGAAGAGAGGATTTAGATGGTGGTTTCTTTCACATTGCATCGCAGGAGGGCACGAGGCCTTGGTGTCTATCAGTTGCCTCTAAGATCAAAGCACATGGTTCCGCAGGCTGCAGCTCATGATATACTGTGGCTGCAAGCTTGCAAAAGCTTAGCTCGAGTCGCATCTTACTAGAGACCTGCGCAGATCCAATCCTTGCATAGCATGAGGTCCTGATTTCACTTCTTGCCCTGTGCCATCGACCGTGTGAAACTTAATGCTCGACCTGTGAAGCAACTGCTTCGGTTGCCAGCTGCTGGCATGAGCATGTTCTGGGACACCAGTGCACAGGGACTTCTGGGGCAGCTTAGTAGGATATTGCTGAGACTGTAGAGTGGGTTTGTTTGCTGCGCGTGCTTCAGAATGGCTTCCAGCGGAAAATGTGATGTCGGAAATGGCACCTTTTGTGTTGTTCTAGGTGCGCTCGCCTGGCACCAATTGCCTATGGCAATGCCGAGATGGGAGCTTGGGGTGTGAAGCCTCCATGTTTTCAGTGCAGACTCGCATTCATGAGGAGAACTTGCATAGAGCAGTGGGTACATTCAGCACCGCTGCCAGGTGTCACTGCTGACACTCCTGCGCCGTGTGTCCCCTCTTGGCTGTGATGGGTGTTCCGGCCTGTTTTGCTGACGATGCACCTCTCACATCCAAGAACCAGCATGAATCATGATTCCATGCATGCATAGGTGGAGGGGTCCCTTGTCGCACTTGCGCAACCCGCTGGGACCTGAACCTGCAGCTGTGCATTTCAGTGTGTGGTCATCGCAAATGACACTAGAGCGTCTGTGCAGAATCGCTGCGCTTGCAGTAGCTGCTCAGGCCACCAAGACAGGTTCCGGTGCAATGCTCCGTCTGTCTGCAGGCCTGGACGTCGACGGTATATTCTCATATTGCTCTGAGATGCTTACCTGTGCGTTACGCTGTTGTCGTTTCCTGGGAAAGGACTTGCAGGCCACAGAGGACTTGTGCCAGACGGCATGTGGTCGCCTCATTTGCTAGATCAGCTGGTTGAAGCGTATCCGCTTCAAACGTGGAGCTGAGGTTGATGTCTCGTGGTTCCGACACACAACGTTCAAGTAAACCAATATATGCTGGACATGTCAGGTTTGCCTGTGCCAGACAGCGCAGAAGCCTCAAGGTAAATCTCGCCAACTTGCAGTCTGCTTGTTGGAATCGGACGCGCGAAACAAAGCCCTAGTTTCGCGCCATAGCATGACCTAACAAAACCACACAAGGCAACATTTGGGCAATACCGCCCTCAGAATGATTCGATGGCATTCGGATGTGAGATGCGGCTTGCCTCGTCGCGACTGGCAACATTTCTTCAAAGTGTAGAGACCAACGGAGCAATCGCCAAGTTAGCCCATGGCTCCGTCTCCGCAGAAGGAAAAGCTTCGAATTTTGGTGCAGCTGTCGCGTTGTCTTCCGATGACAAGTCATTGTGGCCACTTGGGTAGTTCCCGAAATTAGGGTCGCACTTTGGTACCCCTACATTTTTGGTGTTTTAGTATAGTCGTCAGCCAAAAGGGGCCCATTTTTTGAGAACAACCCACTTGAGGACAAACTCTACTGTTGCAAGATTAAAAGCTGATGGCCACCTGCGCCAAGACGGGCTTGAGTCAGCAGGGAATGAGGGAATATATATATATATACATATACGTACAACGACAATATTTTCGTCCGAATTTCAGTTTTGTTCCTATTGTAGGCTTTTATAAGCAACTATAGAGGGACTATAGAGGGTAATAGGGACTAGAGGGCAATATAGGGACTATAGAGGGTTGTATAGGGACTACAGAGGGCAATATAGGGACTATATACAGGGCAGTATAGGGACTATATTATATAGGGTATATGAAGTACTGAACAGGCTTCTTCTCAATCTGCCTTGGGGAGATTGATTTGCAACCAACAGCTCAGATCCCCTATACCCAGTAGTCCCTGAGTATGTGGATGATACACCATTTGAAGGGACCCTGAACACTAAATCTGTCTACTCCAGGTGGCCATGAATTTCACCGCAGTTGCTTGGAGGACAGGGTGCTACTGCAAGCAGATGCAAAAGGGATGCTGGCAAAAGCTTAAGTTGGTCTTACTCCTTAGCTCAAATCTGTCATGACTCCTTTGATGCTACCACGAAATTAAGCCTTGTTCTACCTCTTGGTGGGAGGACTGGGTTCATTCAAAGAGATGGCATCATCCTGGTTGTCCTCTATGCGGGTTGCCCAGCATCTTGCATGTGAGGCCCCTCTATATACCAGAATGATTGTAAAGGAAGCCTTCAAGATAGTGCAAGGAAAGCCCATATTTTTCATTCCGAAAGAGTAAATCCAGCAATCCACTGAGGCCGTGAATCCTTGGTCAAGGAGGACTCGGACCCAGCGCTCCTGGGTCCGGATGGTCTGTTAGTAGTAATAATTGTAATAATAGTAATACAATAGTAATAGTAATAGTGATGGTAAAAAAGTAGTGATTGTCATAGTGGTAAGAACAAGAATCGGCTAGGGTTTCGGCCTCAAACACTTGGGAAGCGTGCAGGCTCTATACTTGGCTTTTTCGGGGGGATCGTAAAATTAACCGCCCCTTCTCTCTCCACCCTTCAAGGCATTGTCGTCCTGCTAAAGGTCTGTGCAACTTTTCAAGCCACGAGCCTGTAACTTTGAGCAACGCACTGTGGAGTGTGCTTTTGACGGACACTGAGGGGCTAACCTGTGGTTTCTGAAATTTGCTGTGCTTTCTTGGACTTCCCTTGTCATAAGAGAGGTCACAGCAATTTGGGCGACAGCGGGCTTTCTTACTGCTATACAAATTTACGTTTGCTGCATAGTTTGAATTTCTCTGTTGACTCTGACATGTACATCGTGAGCAATTCGCTGAGGGTTCATGTCGCTTGAGGAGTCTTCGTGATTTTAATAACATATGGCTTTGGACAAATATCCTTCAGCTTGCCAGTGCTGATGATAGCTGTGGCCAAGGCACCTACTGCTGACGCGCGAGTGGCTTTTTTTAAATTGAGGTGCCCTGCTTATTTGCCGAACGCATGTGCCTACCGCTGTCAGTGGTCTTCACTTGTTGAGTGTTGAGAGATGGCTGTCCAAAAGTACAATCCTAAGAGAGCAGGAGACAGGAATTGCTCCGCATGGTGACCAGGAGTTTGAAGGGAACCAACGTTGGTTTTCCGGACCCGGAGGCACGCATCAGCCAGTCAGCTTTTGCACAATATCTTGATTGGGCCACATTCAATATTAATGATGAATTGGTGATGACCCTTTTCATACTTGTCCTCATGATTTCCTTTTCTGTCATTCGTGTTTATGAAGGTAGATGTGCTGTGCTTGTCATCGTGTTGTTGTTGTTGTTGTTGTCGTTGTCGTTGTCGTTGTCGTTGTCGTTGTCGTTGTCGTTGTCGTTGTGGTCGTCGTGGTCGTCGTCGTCGTCGTCGTCGTCGTCGTTGTTGTTGTTGCTGTTAGTTGTCACTTCTGCCGTCACGCATATCATGGTGCTTTGTAGCCAGCGCAGCGGCCGGTTGCGAGTTTTGATTGTCCTGAGTGTAGGATCTGGGTTTCCTTTTACAGACCGAGATTATGGAAAACGGACAGCAGAGAACGCAACACAGCGACGAGGATCGTAAGAATCATGTTGCAATCATGCCAATGAGCCAGCTGTACATAGCTTACTTTTGAGGCATCCCTGTCTGAAATCCCGCCGCGTTCTGGCAGGACATCGAGCCTTTGGAGTGTTGCGAACGCGGTGAAACTCATCGCCGTTGTGGTAGTTTCGTTCCAAGATGGGCAGTTGTCAAACTTTGGGGCCCTTTTTGAATCCCAGTGATGGTCAACTCGAAGGGCCTTACTCCCTTTTGCTACCCAAAAGACCCCAAAAGTTGACAATGCACCAGATAATGATCCTGTACAGTGCCTCTTGGCAAAGTGTTTGCAGGCAAATTGATGCTGATTCGGTGTCAAGGCCTGCAGACGGCCTGCGCGGTCGCTTCAAAATTCATCCGTTCGTCTTTCGGGGTCCTTCTGTTGAAGTTCCAGTGCCAAGGGGTGAGGCAAGGTGAGCCCTAAGTTCAGCACGCAGTGTAGCCAGCTGCTGGCTGCCCAATGCTACAGCTTCGCTTCCGGCGGCCGACGTCAATGTCCTTCATTTGTTGCGCAAGAATCCCGTTGCTTGACGCCGCCCAAGTTCCGAAGAGTTATCAAGCCAGGTCTTCTCGGGTCGTGTTGGAATTCCACAGTTGCTCCAGTACAAGTTGACTCCAAACAGGCCGTGTAAGCTTTTGGTTGTCAGACGGTGGAGCTGATTGTCGGGGTCTGCTGCTCTATCCCCACGCACAGGGTATGTAGAAGCTCGCGCTGAAGACGCATGCATGACCCGGACTCCGAGCGATGTCGCAGATTCGTTAACCCCGACCGGAAGGGTGGTTTCGGATTGCGGAATCTGCTTGCATCTGTGCCTGGGCCTACATCAGCCACTGCGCAAGCGCCTGATTTGAGACCTATAGCCAGTGCGAAAGATAAAGGATTTTGGACTCAGAGGCTACGGTCGAGAATGCATCGATGGACAAGAAGCAGGTGGAGCGCGCCCAGAAGAAGTTGGACAGCGAATATGCAGGCGCAAAGCGTAGGGATTTGGTTACCAATCAAAAGCCAGATGTATGGGTCTGGACCACGCGCCTCAACTCTGCAACTGACCCTCAGAGCAGTCGTCTTTGAGGCAAAGGTGTCCGTGCAACGCTCATTTACGAGGTCTTCAAAGGAGGCAAGCCTCCCCAGTCAGGCAGGTTCTATTGCCCCATGCTGTGCTGAAGGGTTCCTGATGCAAGTAGCCGCATGCTGAAACCTGCATTGGAATCCAAGTCGCAGATGGAGCAAAAGAGCTGCCGCGCAGCATGTGGGAGAAGGCGCGATTGCGACATGTTGTGTGTTCCTCACGTAGGAGAATTACAGTACGTTGCAGTGGAAAGCCCAGATTACTTGCTGTTGGTCATCCAGGATGTTTAGTCTAGCAGATACCATTGGTGGTCCCCTATGCCACATGCACCATCCTGGATGACAGTCATAGCAGGAGATTGTGAGATTTATTTGGAACACTCCTGTGGTTGCTGAGTGCGCACCTCTTTGATGACACAGCACGTGCAATATTCAGGTGGGCAGACTGTGAAACTGCCTGAACTGCCATTTGCTTTCTTAGTCCAGCCGGCGTGATGCAGATGGACTTTTGTGCCAAGTAATCGGGCTTCGCTTGAACGTGTTTGAAGTTTGAAGTGCAGCCAGAGTTTCCTGATTCGTGCCTCTCCGCATAGATCTGACCAATCGCTACCTGGATCCAGTTCAGACGACAGGTGCAGCTTCGGGAGCCAGATGCGGAGCTCGACACGCTCTGGGCCCCGGAACGGTGCAGCTGCTATTGCGGCTGCCGTGCAGAGCTTGGAGCTGGAGAGGGGAGCCGCTGCAAGGCCAGGCATCAAGGCCGGTAGAACTGAGTGAGTCGTACAGAGCCCCGGATTTGCAGGATTGCCGGTCCGGGGGCCCAAGGCAGGCATGATCATTCCTGCTGCGTTTTTGCTGCCGTGTCCCTTTACAAACTTGATTAATTCCTTTTACGACAATGGTGCCTATAAGCCAAGTTGTAGTCCGTTGGAAGCCTTAATTGCATTGTTTCATGGAAGCTGGAAAGAGAGTCTAGTCACAGTCTCTTGTGTGTAGGAGGTTTATGACACTTATTCTTCTTCCCCTGAGAAGCATAGCTTGGGCTTTGATGGCGGTCTCCACTTTGCCTCTCTGCTTCCAGGCATCAGCGCTTAAAGCAGCATGGCCCTGAAGTGCACGGTGCAGCCCTCAATAGCTGATCATCACCAATAGTGGAATTAGCAATCGATGCTGCAGGCAGGCATGAAAGTCTTGAACGCGCATGTTTCTTGCGATCTTTTGCATGGGCATTTGAGAGCTTGTCGGATATTGTCCATCTGAGGCTCGGGTGAGGCGTCCTCCACTGCAAGGCCAGCTGCTTCATCACTGTTATCTCTTTCTCCTGGTCTCAATGTCTCAGCCTACGAAGTGTTGCCGCGGACTTTCATTCTTCGAATAGGTCTTGTTACGATGAAGGGTAGTCTTGACGATCAGTCCTGTTTGTGTCAGCTGCTGTACATGCGCTAAACGTGCATCTCTTTTTTCGTTTCTACGCTTTCACGTATGCAGGGGGACAGAGGGGGTGTGGAGGGGGCTCTGTCCAACGAAGCTCCTCCCCACACCCCAGGAAAACGTACCTGCAATTTGGTCTGCACCTGGGTCCGTCGCGGCAGCTGGTGGGGCCATCATATCGTTCACTTTCATCTCATTTCGTGCTGCATCATTCCTGCGTGTCTGGTGTAGCGGGGCAGGACCCTTACCCCAATTCATTACGCACCTTATCTCATCAAGTTTTATAGGTATGCCATTC
Source organism: Symbiodinium pilosum (assembly GCA_905231905.1). NCBI lineage: Eukaryota > Dinophyceae > Suessiales > Symbiodiniaceae > Symbiodinium > Symbiodinium pilosum. The sequence goes on from CAJNIZ010044804.1 coordinate 127,711, forward strand.
TTTACGTCTGGCATAGCTTTGGAACAAAAATGTCATTCATTATCATTTGTGTGTATCACTCATCATCAGCATCATCATCTTCCTCATGAACATGAGTGGAGATCATGCACCTAATTCGGCCCGAAGAATATCAAGCTTGGTCTCGCCTGCACCGCCCAGATTGTTGTCTTCCCAGTTGTGTGGGAGAGCAGGGTGTATTTTGAGCTTGACTTGTAGAAGTGCTTCGTCTGCACGGGCTGCCCGCTATGCTTTGTCAACTACTTTGAGCCCAGACCCTGTGACATCTGCCAGTCTCTCGCTGACTGTGCTGGATCCATCCCGAATCCTCAGTCCTCTGGCTTACCAAGAGGTCTTTAAATCATGTGGCCCATTTTGGGGTGGAAGGTAAAATGATGCAGCACCTGTCGACCAGGTTACAAAAAAGAATCCAAATCTCTGCACACAGCAAGTTATTTGGCGATGATAAATCTCTTGAAGCGGAGGGGGCATGTAGTTTTGCAAACAAGCCGGATTCAGGCTTCTCTGACTTTGTGAACGGAGACATGGCCAGGAGCCGCAGTCGCAGCTGGGAAAGGCCACGTGGATGGAAGGCATATCCGAGGAGGAAGAAGGCCAGGAGGGTGTACCATTCATGTGCAGAGAGTCTTGCCGGAAAATCCTTGTGGTTGAGTATTCGAATTCTGGGACTTCGAGGAAGGAGATTGCGAACGCATACTTTCGGAGATTCGGGGTCTGAATCGCGAAAGCTTGCGACAGGATTCAAGGAGAAGCCGCTCAACAAGCAGCTGATACTGCAGAACGCGCGCCCAAACGTGTTCGGCAAGGTGCCCAACCTGCAACGGCAATTTGCGCCATTCGCCGCATCATTGAGGAAGTCAGGCAAGCAGGCTTTCCTCCCGAGACCACGCACGCCTCCGTGTATCCTCAGATGCGATGCTGTGGAAATGTGGCTTTTCGCTCAAAACACCGTTGTTGCGTTGCTGTGTGACGGGTGCAAAGAGAGAAATTAGCCTGGAGGGTTCTTCTGTTTATTCCTGAATGCCGCTTGCCCTTGGCTCAAACGCGAGGCTCATGCTTGAACCAACAAGGTGCAGTCGTATACACAGCCGGCCAATTGTTGCGCTGGAACGCTTCACTCTCAGCAGTTCACTCATACGCACTAGCAAGACTTGGGTTCTACCTGGCTAAGACGAAGACTTTTCCGAAGTCAATGGGGGCCATGCGCAATGGCAGTCACTCCGTTGCCGCGCTGTGATAAGTGTGACAAGGTGGGCGGGAAGGGCAGGGCAGGGGCTGAATTCACCCGCTGGATTGATTCCGCTTACCTAGGCCAAGGCTTTGGAATCCGCTCAAAAATTGGTTTGATATCCGCAGAAGGCCCCAGTTCGTAGAGGTCTACGCACTCTTCTGCTGCTCAAGGTAGTGACGCCTGCTACTTGGTCTCCCTGTCTCCTTTCTTGTTTTGTTACATCCCTGTTTGCCGCTTGCTGCTGCTAATCCTGCCTTCAGTCTTTGTCCAATGTGTCTGCCTTGCCTTTGCCACTTCATCATACCGGGCCCAGCCTTGCCTCAGAACTTCAGGGTTTCATGCCTACACTGCGATACTCATTCGGCGATAGCAGGCTGGATACCAATATGTCCCAGTAACGTTGCTTCAGAATGATCATGTCAGCGTCCAGTGGAATCCCATACCCGCTCCCTTGCCTCACCTTCACGCTTTGCTGGACAGCTGGGCTGCACCATCTTCACAGAATCATAGAGGTACATTCTGCATGATCATGCTACCCTGCTGTCTGTTTTTTTGAAAAGAGTCATCTCACAACATCCCACTGGGCCCCAAGGCTTCAGAAAGGATTTTTTTCCAATTCTTGGCTGACACCAAAAGGGCGGGCAGTGAAACCAGCAGCGTGCAGGTTTTATGGAGATTGTATGCGGTGTGCTTGTTCCCTTTGCGGCAGGAGTTCGAGAAGCTCTTGCAATGTGGGCGGTGCAAGAACGCCTTTTATTGCTCTCGCGAGTGTCAAAACAACGCATGGAAGCGTCACAAGAGTCTCGACCTGCTTGGGCTTGCTTACCAGCCAAAGGTTTTTGCTGTCGGTCTTGTTGAGATTAAGGGCTGGGCTGCGGTGAAGGGTGGTGATTTTTGACTTGCAGCAACGTTCAAACACGGGGCTTGTGGAAAAGCATCGGTATTTTGGGGTTGTGGCAATGGGACCTTGCCTTTTTTTGGGTTATGCGGTGGGCGCGCGTGGACACCAACTTTGAAGAACTTCCCACGTAGCTGAGGAACATCTGTCGCAAGCCGGATGAAGAGGCGCCAGAAGCGTCTCTACAGGCCAAGTGCGGATCTCAAGGGAAGCCTTTTCAACGTTCAGCATACATGAATATAAGCCACTCTGATAGAGCAGTAAGTGTCCCAGACCTGATATGTTGGTTTCCATAGATCGTGGGCCCCTGAACCTAAACTTAGCTTATTATTGTACTGCTGAATATGGGGACTCGAAAAGGGATGCCTTTTTTTTTTTGATACTTCGCATATGTTCACCACAGGCCTGGCGCATCACACAGTCTGCAAAGCCGGCACCGAAGGCTGGCCGCCGGCCCTCGGATAAGAGCAGTGCTTAGGTGGATGTAGTCTGTAGGGCATGTAGGTTGTAATTCTACTGTAGTTGCACCAGTGCCACCTACTTGAGGTGGAGTGTCTCCAGCATGTTTGTGTACTGGCGCAGGCAAATCCTGAGCGCTCTGGCCGCCTGATTGTCGGAGAGGAGGATGTCAGCGAGACAGAGTCCCTCCAGCAAGTGAGGCAGGAGCTCCTCAAGGAAACCAAGGAAGTGAATGCCAAAATGGTCACCGCCATGCAAGATGCTCGTGGCGATCCCACGGCTTTCCTTCCAGAGGTCCCAGCTTTTTTTGCTTGTCACTGTCATGTTTTCGGTGTCCACACTGCGGCTGCAGCCCAGATGAAGGTGCAGAGGCTCAAGGAGGAGTACCAGCAGCTGCTTCGCGACCGTTTGCGCTCCTGCAACTCCTTCAAAGCAGCAGCAGAGGACTTGGCTCCATGACAGCTTCTGTCATTCAGTGGGTTCAATTACTTGTTCAATTGCGCAAAGGGAGCCCTAGCCAGACGACTCGAACCCCTCTTGTTGAGAGGACGACTTGGTTGCTGCCTCTGTCAAGATGGGAGAGGACCAAAGCAACGTGGTGTAGCTAGTGCAGGAGCCCCAAATTCCCCGCAAAAAATACGGTGATCTTCTCAACGCTTCGGATCCCGAAGACCGCAAATGCTCAGGGCCTCGGCCTCAAAACTTGACAAGAGCCATCATCAAGTTGTCGCGTGTCATTGCCGTTGTTGCGTTATTATTGGAATGATAATCGTTGCAATCCTCGTTTGTTTCAATTGCTCTTCTGCTTATGCCCCATGTTGTCCCGTCATTGCTGCCATCATACGTACTTTTTGCTCGAGGTACATGTTTTGACTGTTAGTACATTAGTTGCCACTCGTATTGTTGTTCTCATTAGTATTGCTGACATTGCTCGTTTTTTATTCTTGTCACACTTACGTGATTCAATAATGCCTTCATGCGAAACACTCAGTCCCTGCCCTTCCTCGAACCCCAATTAATCCCAGATCCCAGAGTCCCCAATCAGGGAACATGCTCAGTCCCCGAGGTGTAAATCCTTCGAAACCTTACTGCCACAGAACAGGAGTATATCAGGGAAAATCACAGATGAATAGTTCCCAAAACACCCCCCCACCGCTTTTCTCCACTCCCCCCCCAGTACATAAGGAGCTGATGAATGAAGTAATCCTCAGACCCCAAGCCAAATCTCCAAGCCCTAAAGTCTTGTCCGCTGGAATCCCGAAAGAGGAGTTGATGAAGGAAGTCATTATGGCTCTTTTGCAGAGAGGGATGTCCAACTCGGCCGGCGTGGACCAGCTGCTAGGTTTTCATGCAGTTTGAGTGTTTAGGGTTGCGGGTTGAAATAGGGATTTAGGGTTCAGTTTGGGATTCAAGTCTGAGGGGGTGTGATGAATCCCATGTGCACAGCCCTTGCCCGCCAGGATCACCGCTGCAGCATCGATGCTTACAAGCTTGCGACAAAAGAGGCCAGCCCGTAGGGTAGCTGCTTGTGCTTTGCTGTGCTGGGTTAGGGTTTACATTTTCCCAACTTATATTGGTAGCGGAGCCCTGCGGGGCTCGTAGGCTTAGGTTAGGTGCTCTGCCTACCTTTTTGCGAGCCTGCTATGGCTGCGCCCGCGGCGCAAGCTGATCCATGGGATGAACCGATAGCGGATCCGTGGGCCCAAGCGGGCCAAGTTTTGGAGGGCGCTGCTGCGGCTGGCGCCTGGGGCTCAACGACATCTCCGATGGCAGCCGCTGCTGGCGATGGCGCTGCTGCTGCTGGCACCTGGGGCCCGACGACATCTTCGATGGCAACCGCTGCTGGTGCTGGCGTTGGTGGTGGCGATGGGCCGCCGGCTATGGCGACACCGCTGATGGCGGCTCAGGTGGCTGCAGCTTGGCACAATGGTCCGTCACAGTCCCCAGGGCCGTCTTCGGTGGCTTCTCAGAATTCTCCTGGAGCTGTTCCTGCCGGAGCAGCGGCAGGAGGTGATTGGCAAGGAGTGGCTGGTGGCCAACCTCCTGGACTACATGTACCTCCTGGAGTTCCCCCTGGTTGGCTTCCTGGACTTCCTGTTCATGGCGGCTTCCCTGGAGTTCCACCTTATGGGCCGCCTGGACCTTGGGCTATGCCAGTGCCGTGGCAACTTCCTTCGTGGTCATGGGTGTCAGCTCCGAGTGGACCGGGCGCGACAGCGACTCCTACCATTGCTTCGGCGGCCGGCGGTGCTCCTGTGACCACAGCTCAGGCAGCTTCAGTGCAAGTGCCTCAGGTTCCTCGGCCGAGTTCGGCGCCTTCGACGCCTGTACCTTTGCGGCGGCCCTTGACCGAGCTGGATGTGAACATGGACACTGATTCGAGCAGTGCGGGCACCAGCGAGATCAAGAGCATGCTGCGGAAAAGGGCGAGAGAAGGAGAGAGGCCGAAGTCAAGCATCGGCTCCGTGAAGATTGAGGACTTCTTCGGGGATCGCCGGCGCTTTCGGGCATGGAGGCGGGCGACTGAAGCACAAGAAGTGTTGTACAAGCTTGAGCCGGCCGAACTGGCTATGTTGCTGTACCTTTCGACTAAGGGTGAGGCCCGAGACATTCTTGATCAACGACCTTTGCAGGACTACACGGCAGCAGGTGGCTTGGCGATCATGTGGGCTCTTTTGGAGGAGGCCTTCGGCGAGTCGACTGCCGAAAGCTTTGAACGAGCAGAACGTGAGCTGAGCAGCTACCGCAGGTTGCCGGGCCAATCGGTGAGTTCTTACGTGGCAGGTATGAAACGTCTTCGGATGAATTACCTTCTTGAAGATCCAGATTCTTCCTGGTCTGACCGTGCGTGGGCTCAGAGACTGCTCAATCGTTGCTCCTTGTCCAAGCGCGACAGGTTGGATGTCTTCTACAGTGCCGGGGGTGTGTATAACTCGGAGTCCATTGAAAGGGCGCTTCGCCATAGATGCGCCCACCTGCATGAGGACGAGAGACGAGTTCCTGCTGGCGCACGGTTTCGCGGTGCAACGAGCACTTCGAGGTCGGGAGCTTCGACGACCTCAGCTTCTTCGTCTTCTGCCTCGACAGCTTCGACGCGGCGACCTTTGCGTAAGCATGGCGTTCACCTGGCTGCGATCGACGAGGACGAGCATGGCGACGATGACGAGGAGGACCTTGAGCAGGAGGCGCTTGGGGACCAGCCGGGCGACCGCGTACACGAGGACCACACGGCGGGCGACGCTGACGAGGACCTCGACGAGGACGAAGGCGAAGTCATGGACGAAGACGTGGGCGAGGCAGAGGTCTATGAAGCCTTCTCTGCTGGATGGAAGGCCAAAGCCAAGGTTAATGCTCGGAAGCTGGGACGTGGTTACCGGCGGCCAACGACGATTTCCTCAACGGCAACTTCGGCTTCGGGTTCTGCGAGGTCACTGACTGAGAAGAAGAAAGCCTCCCACTGTGCCTCTTGCGGTCAGCGTGGACACTGGCGAGGTGATCCAGAGTGTCCCCATGTGAAGTCAGGTCAAGATCAGCCTCACCAGCCCAGGCGTGTGGCAGGCGTGCACGAAGTGAACTTCACGAACTTCACGTTCATGGTCGAGAACTTCGTGACGTGCCACGGCTGTGGGAAGAAGAACGATCCGGAGGCGAACTTTTGTTCCAAGTGCGGAGGCAAGCTGTCGAAGAGGAACTGGACGGTGGTGACGGACACGGCTTTGGGTGCCACTGCGACTTCGAGTGAGAGCGAACATCCTCCGCCTCCCCGTCCTATGCGGGACCTTCGTTCTGTGGAGGTTTCCAAGGCGGCGCTTGGGAAGACGAGCGAGCCGGAGAAGAAGGTGAAGCTGAAGCCAGTGGAGGTCCTAGGTGCCATGGACCAGCTGAGCAAGGAAGAGAAGAAAGCTTTGAAGATCCTGCTTCGAGAAGAGGAGGAGGCGAGAGCATGGGAAACCTTGCATTCTGCACCGCTTCCTACGTCTTCGGCTCGTGGCTCTGGCGACTTTGCTTCACTTCCTCGGCGGCAAGATCCTGACCATGATCGAGACCAACTTCCGCTTCACCCTCGGCGCGGCGACTTGGCCAGACCTGGTGGGACGGAGCCGCCTCCTTTGCGCCCACCTAGTGCTAAGGACGAGCATGGCCGGGACAAAGCCAAGGCAGTGAAGAAGAGAGAGCTGGATGAGTTTAGGCAGGTGATCTACCGAAGTCAACTTGAAGGTGGCCGCTGTGTGCCCTCGACGGCAGCACCGAAGCCAACTCTTTCCCAAGCTCGTTGTACGCGTCCGTTTGAGGAGCTGGTCTGGTCTGCAAATGATCATGGACATTATGCTCGGTGCAAGCGCTGCGACCTCAAGCACATCCTCTACTACAGTCACCGCCATGGAGTTCTTATGGTTGGTGCAGGGGGGGCCACTGAGGAGGAAGTTCATCCTCCACCTGTCTCGGCTTGGGCTCCGGGACTGGCCGTGGCAGACACTGGCTGTCGAACGGCTGTGGGCGGTGTACATTGGCATCGAGCTCTTCAGGAAGAACTCCGGCGACTTGGCATTACATGGGAGACCGCGTCTGAGGCTGAGCAGTTTCAGTTTGGAAGTGGCCCACCCGTGATGTCGAAGCAGGCGTGTTTGTACCCGGTCGGCTTGGGCAACGGCAAGGTCGATGTGCTTCGGATGTCTGTGGTGGATGGAGCTGCGGCTCAGTGTCCTGGGTTGATTGGTCCAAGCGAGCTGTCTCGATGGATGGTGCAGTTCGACTTTCGGAGCCGGGAGCTGGAGGTGATGGGCCACCGACGTCCCATGAAGTTGACCCCGACACGTCATCCCGCACTGGACCTCTTGGACTTCGGAGAAAACCTGCGCCCCTGGGACTCGCCGGGCATGGCTGAGCAAAAGAACCTCTTGTTGCGTGCGTCGCAGTCGATGGCCTTCATTGCTGGGGACTCTCGTAATGCGGAGCTGGCGGAGATCGAAAATGAGGAGTCCGACCCTGAGAGCCATTGTCAGGAGGTGTGTTTCTCGGACGACAGCTCCCACGATGGCATGGACCCTCGGTACCGGCATGAGCAAGTCAAGCGTAAGCGGCAGGATGACCAGGAGAGATGGCTGGAGTTCCTGCAACAGGACTTGGGCGTGAAGGTCATTGAGGACCATCGACTCCAGGACGTGGACGAGGATGCCGAGACTGCGTCCGACTTTGGTGGGGCCAGTGAGGCTTCGACGGAGCTGCGCCTGGTTCGAGACCGAGACGACGTGGACTCGATTACTTCCCACGAGTTCGGGGTGGAGCACGAGGACGTGAGCGAGGCCGAGACGAGTGACGACGAGCTTGTCCCCGAGGATGTCTTTTTCGAGGGCAAGCAGCAGAAGTTCTTGCGCAAAGGCGTGCGTCAGAAGTTGAATGGGATGTCCAGGTCGATCCGGGAGATGGCGCGGACGGCTTTGGCAACCTCATCTACCACTTCACGTGCGCCAACGGCTATGAATACCTCCTCTACTACCACGCCGCCCTCGACACCTACGGTGCCAGCCGGACGACCACGCCGTGGACGACGACCTGGCCCTTGGCGAGTTCTCGAGATTTTCACGTGGACGATGGCCATCAGTTTGGCAGCGGTGGCGGCTGGATGGGAGGCTGGAGAGCCCATTACCTTGCCCGGGTGGGACCTCCTGGACAAGCAGTGCCAAAAGGACGCCAAACAGTACATCGCCACCTTCGACCCCGACTTCCTCGTGATCGCCTGGCCTTGGGCTAAGTGGTCTATCTTGCAAACTTTTGGCCACAAAACGGTGGATCAGCTACGTGCCTTGTACGAAAGCCGACAACAACAACGAGTTCTGCTGGACTTAGTCGAGGACGTGGTGCGGGACCACCGCTCCAAAGGTGGGGTGACCATGGGCAAGAATCCGTTCACGAGCCGAGCCTGGCGTGAACCGGCTATTGTTGCCGCTTTCGAAGGACTGCCGAAAGCCCGCACTGACATGTGCGCCTTTGGCCTTCAGCGACCTCGTGCTGAGTTTTGCTCACACAAGCGCCCTCTTTACTTGCGCAAGCCCACTCTCCTCGCTGCCGATGCCGCCATCCTCAAGCAAGCTGCGCGACTTTGCCCAGGGCGACATCGACATGTTCCTTGTTTGGGAGGAGTGCGTGTAAAGGGCAAGTGGGTGAAGCTCAGTGAGTGGGCAGGAGGCTACACGAAAACTTTTGCTCGGGCGGTTGTTCGTGGGGCGGAAGAGGCTCTACAACATCGACGACGTCATGGCGGGCATCATGTTACCTTTGCACGCCAACCTTTGCTTCCTGAAGAAGCTTTTGTGGAGAGCGATGCGGAGATCCTTGACGACGTGGCGGTTCCTGAGGAGGAAGACGGTGATGGCAACGGTGGCGGCGACATTCCCCTCAGCAATGGCCATGGAGTCCCCGTTCGTGACCCAAGTGGAGAAGGGAGCCTTAGATTAGCAACAAGTAATGGCGATGGTGGCGACGACATTCCCGTCAGCAATGGCCATGGAGTCCCCGTTCGTGATCCCTGGATAGAAGATTTAGCTCGAGCACAGTCCATGGAGGTAGACGGCGAGCTGGGAGCCATGACCTCAGTGGAGCATGCGGAGTTTGAGCCAGGTTCCCGACTAGAACGTCTGCACTTAGTACACCGCCGGCTGGGGCGCCCCAGTACTGAGACTTTGGTTCGGATGCTGCAAATGGCTGGCGCGGACGAAGAGCTGGTGAGCATGGTAAGGGAGTTGAAGTGTCCAGTCTGTCAACGGAGGAAACAACCTGCCCGGCCTCTTCCTGCGCGACCTGGCTCCCGACCCATAGCTTTCAACTACGAAGTGCATGTGGACCTGAAGTACATCAAGGACGCGGCAGGAGAGCTTTTCGTGGCTCTGAGCATGGTGGATGCGGCGACTTGTTACCACGCAGCCAAGCTTTTACGTTGTCGAGAACCTCACCATGTGGCAGGCAAGCTGATGACTGGATGGATCGCCATCTACGGTGTCCCTGTCAGCCTGGTGTGCGACCAAGGCGGCGAGTTCGAGTCTGACTTCATTGCCACGTTAGAACAACATGGCATTGCCAGCAAGGTGACCGGGAGTCATGCGGCATGGCAACACGGCTTCTGTGAGAGGCAAGGCGCTCTCCTTGGCGTCGCGTGAACTGCTGCCATAGACACCGATCACTCTGAGGGTCGGAAGGCCATGAAAGTTGCGCTGGCCTGCGCGTTGCAAGCCAAAAATGCGACTGTGAGTCGCCGCGGGCACTCTGCGCGCCAACTGGTGTTTGGACGTCAGTGCTACATGCCGGAGCTCCTCGACGAAGAAACCTGGGGTGCGGCCGCTATTGGCCAGGCTTTGTCTTTGGAAGGCGAAGTGGCGCGACAAGCAGAGTTGAGGGCTGCTGCGAAAATGGCCTTGCTCCGATCCGATATACACGAGAAGCTGAAGGTGGCACTACGTCGGGCGCCTGGAGGTCAAGTTCGAGAGTTTGCTCCTGGAGAAATGGTGTATTTTTGGTCCCCGGCGTCGGATGTGAAGAACAAGCGCTACAAGCGGAACTCTGGAGCTTGGAGAGGTCCTGCCGTGGTTTTGATGCCAGATGGTCAGCAGAAGTACTTCGTTTCTTGGCGAGGACGGTGTTTGTTGGTGGCAGCTGCGAACTTGAAGGTGGCCTCGCTGGAAGCTGCGGACGACCACGACCTCCGACTTCGTGAAGCAGAAGCACACCTGGAACGTGGCTACCTGGACCTGTCCGACGAGGTGGCGGTCGACTCTCACCAGGAAGCCGAGTCGAATGTGGAGCCTCACTTGCCTGCGCTACGGGTTCGTCGTCCACGGAATGGACTGGGCCGGAAGCTGTCAGAGGCTCAGCGCGTGATGAAGCACTTGAAGAGTGTGAAGAGAATGCTCAAGCTTCCTTTACGACCCCAACTTCGGCGACGACCACGTCGAGTACAAGGTGGACTCCCACTTCCAGACGGTCCTCCACCACCTGCAGGAGAAGTTCGACCTGAAGACGTCCCAGTGCCGAGCGATGTTGGCAGTGACTACGCTCCTTCGGAGTCCCCAGAGGTGGAGAGAGTTCCTCAAGAACGTTTGGTTCCTGTTGTTCCTGCTCCTGTGGATGCCGCTGCTCTTCGACGACGACAGGAGATGCTGGATGATCTGCCGAATACTCGTTTGTTCCGAAAGCGACTTCGTGACGAAGCAGGAGAAGAAGCAGAACCTGAACAACCCCAAGCCAAGCGCCTGCGTGACCCGGACTTCAACAACTACGTCCTCACGGCGTTGAGCGAGGGAGAACTTTTCAAACTTCCTGTTCGTAAGAAGGAGTGGCTGAGCAAGGCGGAGGTGAACCAGTTGGGCAAGCTTCTGGACTTGCCGCTCAGTTCTGTTCGGCTGCGCCGCGCTCCCCGGAAACGACTTCAACGTCCTGGACCGCACCGTGCACGACCCAGAACGACGGTGATGTTTCAGAAGGATCCCTCGAGTGTCCTGGTGGGCCAAGAGACAGCCGAGCAGGTGGAGCAGCGACCTCAGCGGAAGGTTCCTTTCCTGTGGAGGGGGATGACGTTGTTCACAAAGCAAAGGCGGCGTGGGCACCGCCGTCGTGTACCTTTACTGACCTTCTACGGCTACTCGGCAGAGGGCAAGCAGAACATGGAGTCTTTGTTTGTGCAGAAAGATGGCGTGACCTATGCCGTCCCTCCGGTCAACGAGGCCACGTTCTACGCGGCCTGTGCGGACATGGCGGAGAGCATGTGCGTGACGGAGGCCTTCCTCTTGAAGATGAAGGCCAGTGGCAAAGAGTTGGACGCCCGCTTCTTTGACGAAAAGGAGGCAGAGCAGTTTGCTAAGTCTGACCTGGCGGAGTGGGAAGCTTGGGAGAAGAACAAAGTGGTGCAACGGTTGTCTCCTGAGGAAGCCAGAAGAGTACCAGCGCACCGTGTTTTTCGAGTTCCTGCGCGTGTTGTTCGGACGAACAAGGCGGCCCTCGGTTCGGACCTCCTGCAAGCAAAATCGAGGATTGTCCTTCCAGGACATACAGATCCGGATCTTGGCTCGGTGAGAACGGACTCTCCGACAACACAGGAAAGTGCTGTGAGGCTGACTTTGTGCCTGGCGGCCTCTCGAAGCTGGTGTGTTTTCCTCTTTGACGTGTCCACGGCCTTCCTGTCAGGCAAGGCAGTGGGAAGAGAACTCTACGTCCGTCCTCCTCGTGACCTTGCCGGCATCCATGCCGGAGAGCTGTGGCGCATTCTAAGGAGTGCGTATGGACTCGCTGAAGCTCCACGTCTTTGGTACGAGCGTGCCAAGGAGTGTTTGTCGGAGTGTGGCTTTGAGGAGGTGGCTTTTGCTCCGGCGACCTTTGTGCTGCGGGTGAAGGCTACAAGAGGTGGTTGGGAGGTCCGTGCGGTTCTTTGTCTACACGTGGATGATGGACTGCTTGCGGCATGTCGATGCTATGCGGAAGAGATCCGGAAGGAAGTCGATAAACGGTTCCAGATCAAGGTGTGGCACCTTGTCGGCGACAAGCCTTGTGACTATCTGGGACTGAAGCTCTCCTACCTGGACGGCAACTTCATCACGGACATGACCGAGTATGTCTTGGCCATCCAGTTCCCGGAGCTTGCCGCTTTAAAGCCCAAGGCGGTGTTGACGGGTGAGTACCTCAAGGCTTACCGTCGCTTGGTGGCTCAGCTACGTTGGCCTGCTCACCGCGTGCTTCCAGAGCTGCTGTTCCCAGTTTCTTCGTTGGCGCAGCGCGTTTCTGGAGCTGTTTGGGAAGACCTGGTGGAGGCAGTGAGCTTGCTGGAGACCTTCCACTCACACGCGAGAGAGGGGCAGGCCAGACTGAAGATCCCTGCTGTTGGAAATGATCCAGTTTTGATCACCTACTTCGATGCGTCCTTGGGGAAGACCTCTTCGACATCGGGGCAGAGGGGTGAAGTCCACTTCATTTCGGGCAGAGAGGCTTTGAGCACGGCCTGTGCCGCCGGGGTGATTGAGTTTCACAGCAACAAGATTGCCCGAGTGGTGCGGTCAAGCATGGCGGCGGAATGCTGCTCCATGTCTGCTGCAGCAGACCGCCGCCTGTACAACCAAAAGCTTTTGGAGGCCTTGTGGCATGGTTATCTGGAGGTTTCGCCAGAGTGGAAAAGCGAGCTCACCATCCCCGGCTACTTGGTCACGGATGCGAAGTCGCTGTTTGACCATGTTCATGGCTCGTCGCTTCTGGCTTCGGAGAGGCAGACTTCGCTGGACATCCTGTCCGTTCGTCAGTTGATCCAGGAGGGTCATCTGAAGCTGTTTTGGGTGCCGACCTGGAAACAGTACGGGGACATGCTGACCAAGAGCATGCAGGACGTGCTGTTCCGGAGTTTCAGAAAGAAAGGTTGTTTGTGCCTTGTGGAGTCTGACGAAGATCAGGCTGAAGAGGCCCGTAGAGCTGGCGTAAGGAAGGGACAGCGTGAAAGACGCAAAGCCCGTATGTCGGCTAGCTAGTTGATCCCTGGCTGGGCAATTTTCCATTTTCTGGGATGTGATGAATCCCATGTGCGCAGCCCTTGCCCGCCAGGATCACCG